>JAODUO010000691.1:97500-230000 GCA_025642075.2 Ridgeia piscesae
CGCAGGATCCGACGCTTGCACTCTTCCTCCAGTAGGAGGCGCCGCAGTCGCCAGTAGAAGAAACGACGACTTGTTGGCCAGTTGAGGGTGTCCTGTCAGAGATGGTCAGTGTGAGACAGGCGGACAGACAAATCATTATTCTAACCGAATTCAAAGTAACTGAATATTCATATTTGATTTAACCATCTCCGTACAGGATGCCCCTCTAGTGGCATCACCGCTTGTGACACTTCGGTATGGTAGGCCACTATTGAGATTTTGGCAAGCTTTGCCATTCAAAGCGTTTTAACTCATAATTATCCACTGGGTGGAGCTACTTGTACCAGTGGCCAAGCTGATTTAATTCTGTATTTAGTCGTTGATGTAGTTTATTATCGCTCACTAATAGTTTACCGATTTTCTTGGTTTTTAAAGATGGATTATCGAAACCTGTGGTGGCTACAATGACGGAAGGCAGTATATGAACCAGTGATTTGCCATCATATCTTTTTGGAAGACTTATTTGATAGTTTTAGCGAAGAAACTATATCCGATAATGATTAATGTTCAAAACTACGACGATGTTGGCGAACTTAACATTGAAACTAATAGATTAGTTTTGATCGATACTCGGTCGCTAGTGATGATAAAAGTTACAGAATAAAACCGGAGCAAGAGCTGTGCACCGTGCGGCCAGTCTATTTAGCACAGGTCATTTTACTTGCTGATTATCATACTTTCTGAAACTGTATAACATCCCTATTCATAAAATGCATATTTTGTTGTCAAATCTTGATTTGAAAAGAGGTTGTAAACTTTGCTGCACATCACTGGGAATGCTGTACTCGGTGGTCACAGCAGATCAGGGGGGTAGGACTGAAATGGTAAATATTTGATTTTTGTTTTACATTTCCGAGGATATTTGATTTGATATTTCATTCAAGCATAACTCCAGATACACCCTATCCTTAGGCTGTAATCCTTCAGATAGCAAAATAACTCAAAACACGCCCACAAACCACCAGTGGTACTCACGTGAATCACCCCCTTCTCCTGCATGCGCCCGGCGGTGTCGTGCAGGTCGGCAAACAGCACCGCCGCCTGGCGGTAGATGGGCATGAGCTGCTCCTCTCGCGTCTTCATCTCCTGGTCGAGCACGGCTCGCTCCGCCCGAGACAGCTCCGTGGACACGAGCTTCTCCCGGAGCTTGCGACACGTCGGGTCGAGACGGTGCATCATCTTACTGAGGTCTTTGTAGCGGAACTTTATCTCCACTGTCCCCTCGGCCTCCAGCACGCCACCCCTGCAAACACACACATTAGCAGGCATTGCAGCAGGATGTCTAGTACACATTCCTCCTAGGAACAGGCACACATTCATGAGACAGGTTCCAATACACCAGCAATGGAAAAAAGCACAATTTAGCTCCCACGCCACCATCTCTAATGCTATACCACAGAGGCTTTTACTGGAGTTGTTACATGGTAGTATCTATGGTATGGTTTCTGGAGATGTGCATTTCATTTGACAACAGGTGCCACGTTTGTTAACAATCATCACCAGCGTGGGCTTTAATACATTATTGTGAAAACTGCAAAAATCTGACTAGCTTCATGTATTTTCTTGTATACAGAATTGGCCACCTGGAACCTACCCCTTGTTGTTTGACCAAAGCTAATTTAATGGTTTGTGTTAAAATTTACTCAAAACAGATTTTGTAAATCCAGTTCTCTCCAAAATAAATCTATCAGAAAGCGAGTAACTGGACTGAACTGTAAAAATATCCAATTAATTAAAAACAAAGTTTGTCAGCCGAGTAATTTTCAGGGATTTTAAATATAATTTAATTATATTTTACAGGCTGACGTCATACACGTACCTGCTGTCCTTGTCGGCGTACATCTCGATGTGTTCGGGGTTGATCTTGTGATCCAGTACAACCCACGCCCCTCCTCTCAACTCCCCAAACGGGGGGATGTAGATGAGGATGGGTTGTTTGTACTCGCACAGGGTGTCCACGATGTATGAGCCAAACTTGAGCACCATGTCATACATGTCTGTGGAAGACATGCCAGACACACGATATTGATTAGCAGTAGATAATGATATAATATTTTTGATTGAAGTTACAAATAATTATATAGTTTTGATCAACTCTTCACATACATAGATGTTATGTGACACTACAAGAGAGCAGTGACACACAGAGAGTAGTGACACGCAGAGAGCAGTGACACTCAGAGATTGCAGTGACACACAGAGAGCAGTGGCTCGCAGAGAGCAGTGACACGCAGAGAGCAGTCGCACACGCAGAGAGCAGTGACACGCAGAGAGCAGTGACACGCAGAGAGCAGTGACACGCAGAGAGCAGTGACACGCAGAGAGCAGTGACACGCAGAGAGCAGTGACACGCAGAGAGCAGTGACACGCAGAGAGCAGTGACACACAGAGAGCAGTGACACGCAGAGAGCAGTGACACGCAGAGAGCAGTGACTCGCAGAGAGCAGTGACACGCAGAGAGCAGTGACACGCAGAGACAGTGACACGCAGAGAGCAGTGACACGCAGAGAGCAGTGACACGCAGAGAGCAGTGACACGCAGAGAGCAGTGACACACAGAGAGCAGTGACACGCAGAGAGCAGTGACACGCAGAGAGCAGTGGCTCGCAGAGAGCAGTGACACGCAGAGAGCAGTGACACGCAGAGAGCAGTGGCTCGCAGAGAGCAGTGACACGCAGAGAGCAGTGACACGCAGAGAGCAGTGACACGCAGAGAGCAGTGACACGCAGAGAGCAGTGACACGCAGAGAGCAGTGACACGCAGAGAGCAGTGACACACAGAGCAGTGGCTTGCAGAGAGCAGTGACACGCAGAGAGCAGTGACACGCAGAGAGCAGACACGCAGAGAGCAGTGACACGCAGAGAGCAGTGACACGCGGAGAGCAGTGACACGCAGAGAGCAGTGACACGCAGAGAGCAGTCGCACGCAGAGAGCAGTCGCACGCAGAGAGCAGTCGCACGCAGAGAGCAGTCGCACGCAGAGAGCAGTCGCATCGCAGAGAGCAGTCGCAAGCAGAGAGCAGTCGCACGCAGAGAGCAGTCGCACGCAGAGAGCAGTCGCACGCAGAGAGCAGTCGCACGCAGAGAGCAGTCGCACGCAGAGAGCAGTCGCACGCAGAGAGCAGTCGCACGCAGAGAGCAGTCGCACGCAGAGAGCAGTCACACACCTTTCATGCCTCCTGAGAATCCGCGCCAGTTGGCAAAGATCATCAACGGCAGCTGTTCACGGTTGAAGTCTTCGATGGCCTGTGCAGTCTTGTAGGCGGAGTCCGGGAACCACACCTGCCCGGCCTGCTGGATCACCTGTAAGTGCACCGGTCAGTGAGGGGTCAACTCCGAAACAACCAACCATTTATCAAGAGAGTGATTCACTTTTGAGAACTATGAAAACATCAAGCTGGGCTTAGTGTGAGCTATCTACTTTAGGGTCTGATATGGGAGTATCCCAAAATATGGGGACCATTCAGTAATGAAGTTACTTTACAGCTTTCATTGTGTTCTACCATTTCAATGTTGGTATATTCTGCCTGTACATGTATGCCAAACATAAAACTGACTCTACAATATTTTGTGTGTCCTGTTTTAGAGTAACTGAACTTACATAATTTCACACAACTACGTGGTCATTCATTTATTTAAATTGTGCTGACCACTGGCGAAATTATAACGCTATTTTAAAATGAGACTTATTGGAATAATAAAACCGATAAGGCTGACCTTGGACTCAGAGTCAAGGTTGGCTGGGTCGGCAGGTGTGATCAGTTCGACTGTACGTGTCTCCACAGCTATCACCCCTAGAGGGATACCTCCAAGTCTGTGACAAACACAACCACAAGTCACAAAGTGGACAATACAATCACCAACACAAACATACTACAGTGGACAGTGGTGCACAGCGGCAAGAACATTTACAACATTACTCTTCAGTCCAGACAATCTGGCTTCGAATCTTACTGCTGCTGTTTTGTTTATTCACTCTACACCGTACAAGTTCACTCAACAGAATGACTACCTGGATGTAGACAGTGGTGGACATTTGTGTATGAACTGTCTTCTTGTAGTGTTTGTGACTGAATGCTTTCCAGAGAAGACGAGACAAAGTTCAATTAAAGAGATCTGCCAGGGGGAAGTGAACACTTCGAGACAACCCTCCTAAGGCCCTCCTTCCTACCTGGCTCTCCCCACCACGACAGACTGGGCCCACTTCTCCATGATCTCGAGGAAGGAGCCGTTGTCGAAGAACCCACTCAGCCAGTGCTCGGCGTTGTCAGGGTCGTAACACCCTTGCAGCATGCAGCGGGGGTCATAGGGCGCCTTGGTGGGCATGAACTCAATATCACGCTCCACTGGGTCGAGGGGCTCCACGATGGGAAGGGGACCGTCTCGGTGCTGAAGCACGGGGTGACAACGTACAGCAACAGAAACAGAGAGGGCACAGTCACCTGATAACGTGTCTTTTTGTACACTTTTTTATTTCTTAAACATTTGTGAAAATGTTTATCAAGTAGGAAGTATATTATTCAAGTAACATTTCTGCTTACACAATTAATAATTTCTACTCACTTCAACATTTCAGCCTCCATGGTAAGTTAATAAGAAATTACTTGTCAAATTTAAATATTAAAAAAGAATTACTTAAAAGAAATTTCAGGGTCATTAAAAAATCCTGAATTATTCAAATGATTTATAGCACACTTTTGAATTATTTTTAATGTTTTATCTCTGATATTTTTTACTTATTTTAAATAATTTATTTCCAAATTTTTATGTAACATGGAAGATAAAATAAATATTTATCCAATTATAAACACCGTCTAGTAGAGACTATCACATGACTTTCAACTGACCTTGGGCATGTACGAGAGCCACTTGAGCATGACGTAGACACCCTCATAGTCGTCAGGGACCACTGCATGTGACACGCCGTTGTTATGCATGATCTGAACACCCCCGAGCTGGTTGTTGCTTGTGTAAACTTCACGTCCCAAAACCTGACAACAACCATACTGGCATAAGTACTCAGTCATGCTGGCTAAAATGAGAACATCTGGGGTTATTTGAGTCAACGCCAGACTACATTCCAATTCATCATGTAATACATGTTGAATATGGCAGTAAAGCTTTATTATTATTATTATAATAAAGAACCATCATTATGTATAAAAGTAAGCAGTCAAAAAATGTTGTTGATAAATTATTTGAAGAAACATAACTTACTTTCTAATAATACTCGCGGTATTATCACAAATGTTTTTTCATGTTCTGGCTTATGAATAATACACTAAAAATGTTGTAAATATTTGTCAACAAAACGTAAAAATGCAGAAACATTTCCCGACAGATCCAGACTTAGGGTACACTGAATGCATATCAAATTACTCATCATCAAAACACAACAATCCAACCCGCCCAGCACGACTGTCAAAGGAAAACGACCTCACAGGGTGCATGACCTCACCTCATAGGGTGGTTGACCTAACAGGATAGTTAACCCACTGACCTTGTTGAGGGCAGCTGCTCCAGTGAGAATGATGTGAGAGTTCTCAGCCTGAACCACTCTCTGTCCCAGACGCACCAAGTACGCACCAATACCAACAGCGCGACACGTCACCTGACACAGGACACACACAATGTCAATACAGGTACTGTCACATGACAGTGTCAACACAGCTACTGTAACACGATAGTGTCACCGCAATTACTGTCACATGAGTGTCAACACAGATACTGTAACGTGATAGTGTCAACACTAGTACTGTCACATGAGTGTCAACACAGATACTGTAACATGATAGTGTCAACACTAGTACTGTCACATGAGTGTCAACCCAGATACTGTAACATGATAGTGTCAACACTAGTACTGTCACATGACAGTGTCAACATCAATATTCAACTATCAACTTGTCATTATAAATTAGTGATTATAAAACTATACTACCAATGACCAGTTATAGTATTATGATACTTTCGTATCACTTCAATAATATTAATATATCAATACTTTTTTGAGCAAACATTACTAACTGTCACAGCCACAGGGTCTATCCTTCAGCAGCACTATTTACGGCAATTTGCGCAAGAACACATTTTACTCGACCAGCCTCACACAACAAGTGCTGCCACCTACCATGCTAATGGTGATGATCTCCTTGTAAGCGAGTGAAGTCTCTCCAGCGATCATCCCCGACCCACTCAGACTCTCCACTCCTATGCCATTGTCCTGACCTGAAGCACGTCACAGCCAGTGTCATTGACACACATTGCAATGAGTTCACGTGTACATGCAGGACCAGAAATAAGGAATGTCCCTCAACCGTCACATTACTTTCATTTTTTATTCTGTAAAACGTTTTTGTGTACATTTCCACAACTGTCACCGTCACCAAATGCCTGCACAAATGTCATCGTCACTGGACAAATACCTGGAAACAGTTGACACCACTTGACAAATAACTTACTCAAAATACGACAAATGCTTTAATAACACTGCCATTGTGAGGACAATGCCGTGGGGACCTAACATCCACAGGATACCACCACGACCTCGCTCCTCACGGCAATGTGACACGTCCTGCCACTCACCGATGACATCAATGATCTTGTAGCGAGACTCTCCGTCATCTTCAATCAACTCCGCATTCACCGAGTTCATTGCGCTCACTTTCTTGTAGTCCTCTGGTGCCAGATACAGGTACTTGAATCCCTGGTGGCACACACAAGAACTAACTGTTGGTATATCCAAGCAGTGAACCCCGGGAAATAAACATTTAATAAAATAAACAGCTGCATTTATTTTCTACATATTTCAATTACACACACAAATTGGAATCCTAGATGGCTAACAGCATGGCCAGGCAAGACCACTGCTGAACTGATTATTAAATGTTACAAGCTTTGAAAAGAACACAGCTACTTATTCCAGTAACCCAGTCCTTGCCCCACGTCAAGCCATATTGTTGGTTAGATACAAGGAGGTATTCCTTCTCCCAGAGAATAATAAATCACTGTAATAAACTAAGTCACGATTGTGTCAATGCAAGCAGTTTAAAAATTAAATTCATAGTTACCTGGCAAGGGCGGATTATACTTAGGATATTTTATTATTTTAATTAATTATTTTAAATATCAAATAAATTATCTATTCATATATTTATTTTAATTAATTTATTATTATAAATCTTTTTTACATTGTAGGACATTTTATGCAATTTTTATTTTACTTATGTATTTACAGAGGCCATGTATTTTAATTAGTAGCATTTTAGTGGCATTTTAGAATTTGTTTTTAAATTTTATATATAATACTAATTCATAAGAATCTCATAAGAAATAATATTATACTTTAGTGCACTCTCGATAAGCCAAAGGCTTCCTTGTTTGCTTGCCATCTGGAGCTTGGCTCTGGGCGGCAACCTTACTAAACCTTGTCAAACGTTGCCAGTACCTTGTCTGGGACGTTGGGATCTTCCCACGCGACACGAAAGAGGTGTTTGATCTCCTCGGCAAGGCCCAGTCGTGCTCCGCTGTTGGCCGCCAGGTAGATCCGTGGCAGACCCTGCTTCCGGGCCAACTCAGACGCCATCTGGTGAACATAAAATAAAACACTACAACGTCATGATTATGGCTCAGAGGCAAGACTGTTGGACTATGGTAGCATTTCGTCAAAAAGTATCTATTATATTAAGTGGTTGGGCTGTTTTAACCAGCTGTTCTAACCAATACTGAATAAGATATCACCAAAAAATATCCATGCAACATATAATAAAATATATATGATAAATATAAATGTGTGTGTGATATATATATATATATATATATATATATATATATATACATAAAATAAATAATTTTTCAGTTGGTGATTCTGGGCACTTTTCGGATACAAAAGAGGGGCTGAGTAGTTTTGAGCGCTTTGTATAGTAGAGTTAATTAAATAAAAATATTGACTTGTAACATGCGACTGAACCCACCTTAAAGAGCATGTCCTCCTTGGGACTGAAGGAGCCGATCATGTAGGTGATGTCATTGGCCAGGACAATGATGTCACGCCCTTCAGGGAACTCTGGCGTCTTCATTGTCATTCTCCAGGCCACCATGCCAATCTACAGACACACACGGTCACGTGACAGGGGTGCAACAAATATAGCAATCTAGGCAACAAACCATCTCCAGTAACAAGCACCAATAATAACAAACTGACAACTATCTTAACAGGGGGAGTTTCATAGAGGTTTCGGAGTTCTGAAAGTCTATTCCATGTCCAATTTCCAAGTAGGTTTTTGCTCCAGTTACCTTGTTGAAACTCTGGTAAATAGTAGGTATGCACAACACGATTACTCAGGGGTGCACAGTTCACCCATACAGGGGTGCACAGTTCACCCACACAGGGGTGCACAGTTCACCCACACAGGGGTGCACAGTTCACCCACACAGGGGTGCACAGTTCACCCACACAGGGGTGCACAGTTCACCCACACAGGGGTGCACAGTTCACCCATACAGGGGTGCACAGTTCACACATACAGGGGTGCACAGTTCACCCACACAGGGGTGCACAGTTCACACATACAGGGGTGCACAGTTCACACATACAGGGGTGCACAGTTCACCCATACAGGGGTGCACAGTTCACCCACACAGGGGTGCACAGTTCACCCACACAGGGGTGCACAGTTCACCCACACAGGGGTGCACAGTTCACCCACACAGGGGTGCACAGTTCACCCAACAGGGGTGCACAGTTCACCATACAGGGGTGCACAGTTCACCAACAGGGGTGCACAGTTCACACACAGGGGTGCACAGTTCACCCACATCAGGGGTGCACAGTTCACCCACACAGGGGTGCACAGTTCACCCCCACAACCCTAACTGCTCACAGTTATCAAGTACATTCCTCCACTATGGTCCGTCTAAATTATTGTTGTCAGATGTTGTAGTCTGAAGGTATAATACAAGCAATGTCTTGTAAATGGTATAAATACAATAAAGACATGAGTCAGTTTCTCAGCTGTCTCAACTGACGTCCCACCTGGTTCTCGCCGGCGACACGGTTCAGTTCACACAGCTGGTCATTGGTGTCCAGCACCAGTTCTGTCGTGGTCAGTGTGTTCTCTGGCGCCTCCACGCCCTTGTGGGAGTCACTGAACTCCTTCCAACTGCGATGTAACGCCTACAGGACACAGGACAGAGGGGTGACACTAATGACTACGTAAAGACACAGGACACAGGGGTGACACTAATGACTACGTAAGGACACAGGACACAGGGGTGACACTAATGACTAGGTATGGACACAGGATACAGTGGTGACACTAATAACTATGTAATGACTACGGGGTGACACTAATGACTATGTAATGACACAGGACACAATGGTGACACTAATACCTATGTAATGACACAGGACACAGTGGTGACACTAATAACTACATAATGACACAGTGTTGACACTAATAACTATGTAGTGACACAGGACAGTGTGGTGACACTAATAACTATGTAATGACACAGGACAAAATGGTGACACTAATAACTATGTAGTGACACACGACACAGTGGTGACACTAATAACTACATAATGACACAGTGGTGGCACTAATAACTACGTAATGACACAATGACACATGACACAGCGGTGACACTAATAACTATGTCATGACACAGAGTGACAATTAATACTATATATCACAGTATGTTAAAAAGATGTAATATTATCAACAAACATGTCATAAATAAATTTTTATGTATGACATATATATATATATATATATATATATATATATATATATATATATATATATATATATATATATAATATATATATATAATATATATATATATAACTCGTTATATAATATACAGACATTTGGATTATCTACTCCACGGAACAATTCAATATTACTAAAGGAAACTAACGACACACGTCTTGTGAGAAATGTCACTTGACTGTGACACACTGGCAGTGGCCAGGCGTCATAAGAGTCCCCCTACCTGACGCATCATCTCAGGGAAGTCGTAGACGTAGGTGGTTCCAAGGGACTGGGCCTGGAAGCGCTTCAGCTGCAGGTGGTCCTTGGTGACGTAGGGGGTGCTCAGGAGCAGGTTATGCAGTAGACCCTGCTTGCTGCCATACGCCTGGAACTTCACCTGCAACAGACAGCAGAGGTCAGAGGTCAGCCAGGCTGGTGAGGGATAGTGGGGAGGGTTATACCAATGTAGTGGAACACATTAGGGGGCCGTCTCAATGCGGTTGACAATATCAGGCGCCATCTCAATGTGGTGTAGAGTATTAGGGGATATTGCAATGTGGTTGACAATATTTGGAGTCAACTCAATATGGTCTATGATGTTTGGGGATCGTCTCAATTCACTGTAGGGACCAACGTCAGCTGCCAGCTTCATGTGGGATACAATGTTACGGAACCACCTGAATTGAGTGGACACCATCAGGAGGTCACTGGGTGTGGCACACAAGGTCAGCAGTCGTCCAACGTAACACACCTTTCTAGTGACGAGGCGTCTTGTGAGTTCATTCAAAATTCTGGGTGAGCCGCGGAAAAACATTGGAGCACACAATTTAGAAGGGAGACTATTGCGTGTGACACTGCACCCACCTGTCCCGTCTTCTCGTCGGTCACCTCCTTGTACATGGTGATGTCCAGGTAGTACCCACTCTCGTTGCTCACAAACACGCGGATTGGGATGCGCTTGCCACTGTTCAGCAACCTACACGCAGAAACCACACGTTTAACGCATTTAATACCGACAGTGACGCCTCCTGGGGACTGGCTGACCACTCAGTGCATCTGCTAAAAAATAGACCAACTCAAAATAACTGCTTATGTCTTTTAGCCATGGGTAAATTGTGGAAATGGAAACTTTCAGCAATATATTGTTGCATATAAAACTGGACACAGGTTAATGAACATTACGTCATTAGCACTGAGGAAGTCACTGTGCCACGTGCCACGAAAGAAGTAAAAGAAACATCCTGATTTAGATATGAAACTGAAATATTTTGGTTAGTATACTGAATAATCTGCCAATGAGATACAGCACTAGACACCTACAGCACTAGACAGCTACAGCACTAGACACCTATAGCACTAGACACCTACAGCACTAGACACCTATAGCACTATACACCTACAGCACTAGACAGCTACAGCACTAGACACCTACAGCACTAGACACCTATAGCACTAGACACCTACAGCACTAGACACCTACAGCACTAGACACCTATAGCACTAGACACCTACAGCACTAGACACCTATAGCACTATACACCTACAGCACTAGACACCTATAGCACTATACACCTACAGCACTAGACAGCTACAGCATTAGACACCTACAGCACTAGACACCTATAGCACTAGACACCTACAGCACTAGACACCTACGGCACTAGACACCTACCGCACTAGACACCTACGGCACTAGACACCTACACCACTAGACACCTACAGCACTAGACACATATAGCACTAGACACCTATAGCACTAGACACCTACAGCACTAGACACCTATAGCACTATACACCTATAGCACTATACACCTACAGCACTAGACACCTATAGCACTAGACACCTATAGCACTATACACCTACAGCACTAGACACCTATAGCACTATACACCTACAGCACTAGACAGCTACAGCATTAGACACCTACAGCACTAGACACCTATAGCACTAGACACCTACAGCACTAGACACCTACGGCACTAGACACCTACCGCACTAGACACCTACGGCACTAGACACCTACACCACTAGACACCTACAGCACTAGACACCTATAGCACTAGACACCTACAGCACTAGACACCTATAGCACTATACACCTACAGCACTAGACACCTATAGCACTATACACCTACAGCACTAGACAGCTACAGCATTAGACACCTACAGCACTAGACACCTATAGCACTAGACACCTACAGCACTAGACACCTACGGCACTACAAACCTACCGCACTAGACACCTACGGCACTAGACACCTACACCACTAGACACCTACGGCACTAGACACCTACACCACTAGACACCTACGGCACTAGACACCTACAGCACTAGACACCTACGGCACTAGACACCTACGGCACTAGACACCTACAGCACTAGACATCTACGGCACTAGACACCTACAGCACTAGACACCTATGGCACTAGACACCTACAACACTACACACCTACAGCACTACAAACCTACAGCACTAGACACATACAGCACTACACAACTACAGCACTACACACCTACAGCACTAGACACCTACAGCACTACACACCTACAGCACTAGACACCTACAGCACTAGACACATGTCTACTACAGCTCAATTCATGTGAATGTATACTCAGAGCACTTAACACATATATGCTACTGTTCAATTAACAGTGTAATCAGACTGGTCACGTATAGCAACGGTCAGCACCATTACCTAATGGTCATCTTGATTTCGGCCTGCAGTACCCGCAGTTGCCAGATTCTGCGGCCATACGTCATCACCATGCTCCGGACCGTCTCCTCCAACTGTGGACACACAAGGGACACCTCTCAATCTCTGTGTATTTCTTTTTCATGAATACTGTAGTGAAATAGCTATGATTCAGTAAATAGAACATTGTTAGTAGTGAAGTTCATTATCAATGCCATTAATACGTTTGACGCAAGAATATTTATGTTTTGGGGAACCCACATGGAAAATAATTTGGTAAGATGTATCAGCATTAGTGTTAATAGAGACGTGTGGTCCTGACCTTGGTAGAGTCAAATACCATTTAGCACTCACCTTGGTAGAGTCAAATACCATTTAGTACTCACCTTGGTGGGGTCTGATAGTGTCAGTGTGGGCACAAAGTTGAGGAAGATGTGGTTGCAGTCACACCTCACCGACTACAACAACCATATAAACATTATCATAGTCACACCTGACTGACTACAACAACAACCATGTATGATTGTCACACCTGACTGACTACAACAAAGATATATCATACAGCCAGACCTTCCCAACTACAACAACCATGTATCATACAGTCACACTTGCCCGACTACATGTATCATACCTGACTAACTACAACAACCAGGTATCATAATCACATCTGATTGACTACAACAACAACCATGTATCCTACAGTCACATCTGAGAGACTAGAACAACAACCACATATCATAGTCATCTATGACTGACTACAACAACAATATGTATCATACAGTCATGCTTGAATAATTACAAGAACAACCATACACGTCACACACGACTGACTACAACAAACACGTATTAGTCATGTCTAACTGACTACGCCAACAACCATGCATTATACAGTCACACCTCACATCATGTGAAAACCTAGAGCTTCTTCATTTATTTGTTTGCTTTTAATGAGAAAACATCCGTTTATTTGTTCGACTTTGTAACCGCACTTACCAGTGGGTGTGAGAGTGCCACCTCCAGGGCATCCATGGCTTCAAGCAACGTTCTCTCGCCTTCATTCTGTAGATACTCAAACGATGCCTCCTGCACAAAGTAAGACTCTCATTCACTTCTGTCCATCAACCAACTTATACAAGTCCCAATTTCCAGTGGTTGAAAACAATGCAAAAACTTAACTCCCAACAGCAGTTTGCAGTTTGTCACTAAGTAACAATGTCGGTTTTTTTCTGTTTGTACATGAAATGCCATGGGCACATTAGCTAAACATAGCTGTTCTCCGTGCTTTCACAATAGAATTTCAAACGAAAAAATGCTCATAAATTAAAACAAAATAAAACAAAAGAAAGACATGAGAGTGCAGAATATAAATTTAGAATTAAGAAATAAGGCAGAATGATGTACCAAGAAAATGTTTGTGTAAGTACCACCGACACCAGAGGATGTAAGCCAGCGATGTTTGACAAGACAAGTGCGTGGCATGCAGTAGACCAATAGCAGCAGGCACTAGCAAGCACAGCGTCATTTCTTTACAAATGGACAGCTGTAGAACAGTGGCGGTGAACTAGGTCCAACACCAGATGACAACACTCGAACGTTATGTGGCTGGCAGATCCGTCGCAAATTACAATTCCTGTTCTCCTTAACAACAGTATTGCACCTGGATGAATTTTGGCCGTAGACATAATGTGTAATAATGTCAACAAGTAGAAGGAAATATCTTGCAACATTCTGAATTGAGAGAACCGTTTGATTGTCTTTGCATAGATATATAGAGCAATTACCTTTCAGTGCGATGCCAAAGCATTCGTTATTTAAATGCTCTTACTAATTGAAAATAAATGGAATAAGCCTTATTCGTAGGTTTTATGTAACAGTCCTTAATGTATGTTATACAAATATCAAACATATGAATTAAATTCCGCCAATTCAACTCTTACAGTACAGAAACAAACACGAAACAAATGAAAGCATCTCGATCAAGTTCAGTACGTTTAACAAGGTTACGATTACATATGTTAGATATAATGGCAGTAACTAGATACCAGTTTTTTGCTTGAAAACAAAATCAGTCCCTTCGCCACCACATTAACCTGTAAATAACACAAACTGAACAGTATTGCTAATAAAAATAATAAATGAATTGTTTATATATACACCAAACATCATGGGGAAAATTTTGAACATTTAATCGTCTGGAGATGTTTTGCATTACAGGTTGAACTATAGAAGAATGCTGCCATGCAGTGAATGGTTATAGTTTTTGCATTGTTTTTTTCCGCCAACGAGACATTCGATGTTGCCCTGACATCTGGTGGTGAACACGTTCAGCAAACAGTACAGCACAGTGCAAGCCGACGCGTCTCGATTCATACATAAACCAACCACTGCTCATTCACGCCAACCACTCCTGCTGCAATTCCTCGAACCATCCCATAATGATAATCTGCAGAACTGCCCTGCCAATTACAAAATCCTAAACAACTCACCACTCTAATCACAGACCCACCTGGGTGGCGACTACACATTTCTGGGTCACCTTTCGCATGGTGAATACTGTTCCAACCGAGCTAATACATAACATCTCCCGCTTCTGTGGGCTGCTTAGTTGCTCTTCTCAGTAGACTACACCTTTAATCTCTCAACAACTTGTCTGAAGCTAGCAGAAGACTGAGAACGAGGCTAGGAGAGCGGGCGACAGGAAGTGACTGCGACTGAAGCGGACTATGCATTATTGAGCGAACTCATGTGAACGGCGTCATGCACCAAGGGTCAGATACCTGTGGGCCTACGTATCGCATAGTGCCTGGCCGCCGAATCAGACCATACTCCTGAAACAATGTCTTGATACTACATCTCCGTCACGCAGTCTGTACTACATCCTTGAATGGCTCAATTCGCTTTGTAAAGCTTCAGCATTACTCCATAGCAATATTACACAAATACGTAATATTCTAAACTGAAAATAAGCTAAGATTGTCAGCCATTATTATAAGTAAATGACGGTTATTTACATTTTTACCGTTGTGAATTGTACATTATATCAAAGTGTACAAATGTAGATGAAAGGATGTGTTAGATGGCCCAATGAAAATCAAGTTCAAATGTGTAACATGGTCTCCATCATTAAATAAAGATTTACTGTTTTTATTCTTGTCACCAATATATACCATTGTCAACACTGCCATATCTAACCCGCATAGTCTAATGTGACATGAAATGTGACATTTAATGCAGATGTAACATATTCTGTCTGGCCTAGAATAAGTAACTGTAAATGTATTCCTCAGGACACTTCCAAATTGACAAGAAAGGATGTATACAACTTTAGAACATTTCTGTGCTAACTAAATCACACACATCAAAACAACACACACACAACCTATTCGCAGTACAACTATCTATATATTCTACGAAATCAAAATGCATTTACCCTATATACAATGTAACACTTTCAGGCTTGTTACATTATCAAAATATTTGCTATTCTAAACGCATTTTTAATTACATCATTGTACCTTCAATGGTCAATTAATGGCAAATTATAACTAGTTGTGTGATCGGAAAAATAGCAAAGAATGTAAACTAGTGTAATATAATCGATTGTTATTATTAATGTTACAGGCAATACTGCAGCACAGAGATTATAACAACGTCACTGGTCAGACCCAAAGCACACAGATTCCCCGCATTATTGCGCGTGCACACAAAACGCTGGTTACCTTGGTAACGAGATCTGAGTGTCGAATGATACATCGCACGAAGAATCGATAGTCGGTTACCTCGTGGTCCTTCGCAACTTGCTGCAACAAGAGGTCACCACTAGTACTCCATAGTTACAGGTAACTATTTAATACTGAAGACGATAACAATAAATATTCCAAAGAACAGTCAGTGATGGCAGTAACACAAACAGTGCATTTCTGTCAACACATTATTTATATATTATTCGAATAGGGTAATCAGTTATCATTTGTTTATTCGTTTTCACAGCATAGTGTTCTGCAGTGACCCGTCCACCCATCATTTGGATGGGTAAAACCCATTGTGGACAGGTAAAAATATCACTGGACGGGTTAAAACTGAAGGAGCAAAAATGGTCTTCCAAAAATCCTAGATATTGTCATCTATGCCTTGAAAATAGGTGTCCCATTTGTTTGTAGTTTATATAAGTCATAAAACACTTAACTGACTTGTATGTAAATGAGTTAACACCCACGTGTCCACAAACAAAGTGGGACTGGCAAAATTCTTATCCCGCATAAAGCCATCTTTGTCAGTCACAAACAAAGATTTCCACATAAATGATTATTTAATGTACATTCTCACTGCTTCTGGACACTTGAATATAATTCAATTCTCAGCTGTCAAAAATATTCAGCAAAAAACAAATAATTTTTTTTATATTTTAGAGTGTCTAAAAGCGATAATATTTACTACAAAATAATAACCATTATTGAAGGATTTTAACAAGGACTCTACGTATATATACACATATATATACACTAAAATATTAGTTACAAAAAATAATTACATAAAATATTACAGTAACAGTAATATTACCAGCTGAAAAACCTGCCAGATTTTTAACACACTTATGTGCTACACTAGTAAATTAACAACACCAAGAGTCACCTTCTGAGCGCAAATGTCAGTCTTACCTTGGCCTTGCCTAGATACAGGTGCATGCGGTGGTTGGCGATCGGTATAAACTCAAGGTCAAAGTTGCGCATGCGATTGATCTCGAGCTGGAACGCGAGCGCTGGCTCCAAGTGACGGTAGATACGGTCCTCCTTGAACTGGACCACACAACGTCAGCACATTTCTCATTTAAATCATTACACAAAAGTCCTGTTTTTTATTACTCCTAATGTGTTTACACGTTACTCCCCGACACACTCGTCCAATCAAACATCATGTCAACTTCTCTGAGAAGCATGCAGCAAAAGATTAATTAATGTGCAGACTATTCATTCAAATATCCACTGCTGTCTATAGCCAGGTACTCATTCACACAGCCGCGTGAACTGTAGCAATGTACAATGAATAAATCAGCCCAAACTTCAGAAGCAGGTAAGGATTGAAACAGAGGCTCTGCTGACTGAGTCTGACACATTTAGCCACTACACAAAACACATCAAATTATTAACGATGTAATGAAATTGTGAACATTAATAACCCTCGCTGGTTTCACTGTGAAATGTATGGAACAAGAAAGTCCCACAGAGCTACATAATACGTTTGATGGTTTAACTCTGAACCTGTGTCCCCAGTAAAGACTTGTTTCATAAATTTTTTTTCATCACAGATTTTAATTGACTGTGAAAACACATAAGTCACAGAAACACTGCTAAAATGCAAACTTTTGTGTGTTAAATGACACTTGAAAACTAAAAACCAACCTGTTTCCTGGCTCTGTATGTGAAGTACTTCGGGAAACCTCTCTGAAAAAGAAACAAGTATAATTACATTTTAGTTAACAACAATAATAATTCAACTAATACATTCTAAGAAGTTTCCAATACAATGTTCTCATGTAGCTCAAATTACAGTTATCAGTATTATTCAACAACAACAATCATTTAAATTTTGGCTGGCAATTAAATTGTTGATGTGTAAAACTGGCAATAAACTACTGCTATGTAAAACTGGCAATAAACTACTGATGTGTAAAACTGGCAATAAACTGCTGATGTGTAAAACTGGAAATTAAACTACTGATATGTCAAACTTGCAATAAACTACTGATGTGTAAAACTGGCAATAAACTGCTGATGTGTAAAACTTGCAATAAACTACTGATGTGTAAAACTGGCAATAAACTACTGATGTGTAAAACTGGCAATAAACTACTGATGTGTAAAACTGGCAATAAACTGCTGATGTGTAAAACTGGCAATAAACTACTGATGTGTAAAACTGGCAATAAACTGCTGATGTGTAAAACTGGCAATAAACTGCTGATGTGTAAAACTTGCAATAAACTACTGATGTGTAAAACTGGCAATAAACTGCTGATGTGTAAAACTTGCAATAAACTACTGATGTGTAAAACTTGCAATAAACTACTGATGTGTAAAACTGGCAATAAACTGCTGATGTGTAAAACTGGCAATAAACTACTGATGTGTAAAACTGGCAATAAACTACTGATGGGTAAAACGGGCAGTAAACTACTGATGTGTAAAACTGGCAATAAACTACTGATGTGTAAAACTGGCAATAAACTACTGATGTGTAAAACTGGCAATAAACTACTGATGTGTAAAACTGGCAATAAACTACTGATGTGTAAAACTGGCAATAAACTACTGATGTGTAAAACTGGCAATAAACTACTGATGTGTAAAACTGGCAATAAACTGATGATGTGTAAAACTGGCAATAAACTACTGATATGTAAAACTGGCAATAAACTACTGATATGTAAAACTGGCAATAAACTACTGATGTGTAAAACTGGCAATAAACTGCTGATGTGTAAAACTGGCAATAAACTGCTGATGTGTAAAACTGGCAATAAACTACTGATGTGTAAAACTGGCAATAAACTACTGATGTGTAAAACTGGCAATAAACTACTGATGTGTAAAACTGGCAATAAACTACTGATGTGTAAAACTGGCAATAAACTACTGATGTGTAAAACTGGCAATAAACTACTGATGTGTAATACTGGCAGTAAACTACTGATGTGTAAAACTGGCAATAAACTACTGATGTGTAATACTGGCAGTAAATAGAACCAGGGTAATCAGTACCTTGTTGAGGATGACAAATGTGATTCGTCTCAGTCCCATCTTGGCCAAGTAATGTTTCTACAGACAGGGAAATAGTCATAAACACGACTGAACAAACCACACAGAGAAACACCTGCACATTACCTGCACAACTCGTAATGTAAGTTTACACAAGCCGTTGGTTCACTTTCTATCATACTGAAATAACACTTTTAACAAGTTACATAAACTTTCCACTTGTAATAACTTTGATTATTTAAACTGATACATCTACATGTGTACATGAGATTTAGTTTTGTTTTTCAACACCAGGTGACGAGTGTCGCTGGCACATACTTCTGTAGATGGGGTCACTTTCCTTGGATCACAAGTGAAGCCAGGTGAGTGGACCGTCCTATTAAGATACAGCATTCTTGACGGGTCTAAGCAATGTTTTATCTGGAGTTGAACTAAACTGTCAAAAATGGTGTTTACTGCATTTTACACTGAATCCTTCAATGACAACAAGGACTCCATGGCAGATATCTGAGAATGAACTTCAACACAAAGTCAAGACATACCCGCTCAGCGCAGAACGTCTCGAACTGGGACGCGATGATGTCATCGTCTTGCTCCTGGTCACAGCGAATTGCCACGTTCAGGATGTTGATTGGTTCTTCCAGCAGCTTCTGGTGACACCAGCAACAACAGCGTCAACATGACACTTACTAACACATATCAAGACACCGACATGTTAACTTATACCATGGAGACCATTACAATGGCTGCATTATACTCTCTAGCTACCAACAGTTAAATCTGCCATGTTACTCAATATTTCGCTGGAACATTTTACGCATTATTCTGACAGCACAATCAAATAGGATAACTTTTCACAAGGGAACTTACACTGAATTGTTGATTAGTCCTGGATTTGATATATGCTTAGTACTTCGATTCTGTGCTGGCCCCCCTACAAGATATGTTACCCCTCCCCCACTCTCAGGAGTGACACCCCTACACTACACCCACAGGAGTAACACCAATACACAGATATACACCCACACACCGGAGTGACATCCCTATACATACATTCATACATGTAAGTGACACCCCTACACACACAGGACTGACATTCATACATATATACATCAACAGATTGGTGTGACACAAAGTGACACATACACACAAACACACAGACGTGCACACAAACACGTGCAGACATGAGTGCACATGCACGCACGCACGCATGCACGCACACACAGACACACACGCTATATATATATATATATATGCCTAGACCCAGCACAAAGATATATGTTGTTGTGTTACCTTCTTGCAGTTGGTGTTATTGCCGAAGCCACTCAGTTTGTTCTCGACCAATTTGCAGAATGTTGACGCTCCTGTGAAGCGTTCGCTGATGGCGTCAAAGTAGCTACACACACAGACAACACACGGTTTAGTACGTTGTCATGGTTACATTTATAAACAATACACCTGTCAAACTTATCCCAGAAACATGCACTTTTCTCAACTTGAATTATACTCTTTTTAAGCAACATAAAATAAATCTCCTTGTGATCATACAATTCTGTATAACAATTCTGGAATAGCAATATTTATTACAGAAATTGACACATATTTAATTAGACCACACAGGTTTAACATCAACGTCAAATCTTAACTAACCGTATCTAAACATTCCAAACAGTTTGTGACTGAACCTCACAGACAATCTGCTTGAGCTGGAAGCTAACAATTATGAAACACAGACAGCATGAGAGCAGATGACAGTGTAAGAGCAGATGACAGCATGAGAGCAGATGACAGTGTAAGAGCAGATGACAGCATGAGAGCAGATGACAGCATGAGAGCAGATGACAGCATGAGAGCAGATGACAGGGTAAGAGCAGATGACAGCATGAGAGCAGATGACAGTGTAAGAGCAGATGACAGCATGAGAGCAGATGACAGCACAGATTGATTATGTTGATTAGTCACCAATTAGTTATGTGTAACAGGACCTGACCAGTTCAAACTGGACTAGGACTGGAATTGTCTACTGTAGTTGATCCAATAAAATTAACAGCAAATTTCGTACTACACAAAGTGAAAGATTAATAGCAAATTTACTTCACGGTTATCATAAATTACTTAAAATCCACATGGCAGTTTGGACAACTCAAGATAAAATAATAATTTTGTTTGTCTGACTCAGCAATTCCCGAACAGTGCAGCCATTTTGGCTTACAAAACAAAACATGAGTTACGTGATAAAACAACAACAAAAACGGTAAACAAATGTGTGTTGCTTCCAGATACAGGAAGTTTAGTAAGTTACCTTTCTGAATCCTCCTTTACTCTAATTACGCCTTTGACATCTTCTTGATACCCTCGTTAACATTGCAACACAACACTTCATCACATCACATTGCTAGTGTTTCATTACGACAGCAATTCCACGAATATCGCTGGCCATAATCTTCCCACAAATACCAGCAATGCCACGTGACAACTATGAAAGGAGCATTATGACACTGACAAGGGCGTCGAGAAGATGCCAACAACTTGGCAAATAACTTACCACATTTTCTAACTTTACTGCCTGTACATTTTCATTTTTTATGTCATAACTCCACACACCACACAACAGCCAAAGGCCAACTTAAAATGTTGTATTCTGCTGTATAAAAGGTTGGAACATTTAATTAACAAACATATATATATATACTTCCAGTAGCTGTTTATAACTAATTGGTTTGACTAATCAATTTCGGTAAACCGTGCCTAACAAATACGTCACAACAAGTAGTGCAATGGAGACTGATGCAGTGGTGCCACCTAGCGACAGCCAAGCTGTGAGGCGGGAACCCGTTGACCTGCAGGGAAATGTGACACAACACCGGGCTGTTGTGGGAAGCTATGGAGAGGGAATGGGAATGAGATGGAAGGAAAGTTTGTGACTCATTTCATCTTAACAACGAATTCCACATTGTGGGAAGCTATGGAGAGGGAATGGGAATGAGATGGAAGGAAAGTTTGTGACTCATTTCATCTTAACAACGAATTCCACATTGTGGGAAGCTATGGAGAGGGAATGGGAATGAGATGGAAGGAAAGTTTGTGACTCATTTCATCTTAACAACGAATTCCACATTGTGGGAAGCTATGGAGAGGGAATGGGAATGAGATGGAAGGAAAGTTTGTGACTCATTTCATCTTAACAACGAATTCCAACACAGGGTGTGCTAACATTAGCAATATCAGGGAGCTGATGCAGCAACAAGGAGGGTTCAACGACCATCAACACTAGACCTTTACTGTCGTACTGCACTGAAAGATAAAGATGTCTGAATGAGGATGTGTTTGTCTTTAAACAGCTTTGCTCTGGCGTGTTTGTGATTGTGTCTGTTATTATACCGTATACTTCAATGTATGCAAATACAACATTCCTTCTCTACAAACACTATGGTGACTAGCTATTGTTTTGTTTACTGCACTATGACTATGATTACATTACGTAGGACCTCTACCCTACCTACCTATGTACATGCATGTGTGCACGAGCACATACTAACATGTACACATGCATGCATGTCCCTGCCGATACTGCCATATACACACATACCTATATACACATATATACACACTCATCCACCAACCTACCACGTGCAAAACCACAAATATGTACACGGCGGATGGACGGAGGGACAGAAGGATGGACGGACGGACGGACGGCCACACACAACATGCCACGTCACGCCACGCCGTCGCTACGGCAACTACGGGAATGAGACTACTACGCCTACGCGTGTTAGGACACAGAGACAAGTGAGCAGATAGGTAGAGCACTACGATGTAGCACGCCGCTGTCACACGACGCAAAGAGGTGTCGCCAGTCACCGCAGCTGACCGACGCGTCTTACCGCTCGAACTCCACAAGCGAGTCCACGGGGACCATTATTCCCATTTGCTGGTATCGCACCTGGTCCCCCATCAACATCTGACCGAAGTGGCTGGTGACGCGAAACGATAAAAGACGATTACTATGAGCACACGGCAGCGATACACAGTCGTCTACGCCCCGGCAGGGAGCGACGCACACGCACACAGACGCACAGTATGCTAAGCGAATTACCCCTTGAACTCGTCGATCGATCCAAACGCGACCATGATCCCCATTCGCTGGCACTGCGGCAGGTCGGACATCGCGACGGCCGCCATGTCCTCGCTGAGACTGACGACACGGGGGAGGGATGTCTTGCGTTGGTTGAGTCTGCGGGGGAAGGATGGCACACACACACACATGAAGACACGCCGGGACGGCAGAAGTCCCAGCCACCTCCCATGGGGACACCCCACCCACTTCCCCTAGGGTAGACCCCGCCCACTTATCTCCCAGCAGTGACCACGCCACATACACAGACAGGACTACAGGCAAACCTTGCTTTAAAGCGACATGATTAGTTCGTGGCTTTTAATTTTTATTGCAAAATCATGTTAATCTGTATAAGTTATAACTATTGTAGCGTCCTGACCGCCAATAAATGTTTTATCGAAACAGAATTGATTCGTAATGTTAAATATCGAATGTTTATAACAATCCTGATGCTGTCACTCAAATCACCGCGAGTGACACCCACCCTTTGACCTTTACCAACTGGGAGCCGTGCACCTGGCTGGGTGTGGCATTAGTGGCGTAAACTTCTGTTCACGTGATACTGCATTGTGTGATCATGCATTTCCTTCTGGGCGTTTAGCCCCGCTTACAATGGTTTCGAAAACGCCTCGTGGTTGATGTGTACACAGAGTTAAGCGCCCTTACTGCGTCTATTTTCAACCCCTAAATGGTACATGAAAACATATTTTGACTGTCTTTACGCAATAATATGTATAATTTATACCCTATAACATGTTTTTGCAATAAAAATAAAAAGCCACGAACAGACCATGTCTCTTTAAGGTCACCTCGGTAATACACCAACCTCACAATTAAGGTCACCATAGGATAATTCAAATTAGTTTTGTGATACTAAAATACAGGAATTTAGTTGTGCTAGTAATACAGTCACCTCACAAGTCAAATCCCTGTCCAGGCCCAAAGATGACCTTAATAGCGAGATTCTACTGACCTTAATAGTGAGGTTCTACTGACCTTAATTGTGAGGTTCTACTGACCTTAATAGTGAGGTTCCAGTGAACTGAATACTGGAAGCTTCCACTGTATTAGTTTTAATCACCCCCATGATGAAGGGAAAGACACCCTTAAGTTGTTAATCACAATTAACAGGACTATATTTGAATGGCTGCATGTATGTAGACACTGCAGCTTTTCGGACCTCAACAACTACAACACTGGTGTGTCTGTACAGCCTGTGTCTGTACAGTCTGTGTCTGTACAGTCTGTGTCTGTACAGTCTGCGTCTGTACAGCCTGTGTCTGTACAGTCTGTGTCTGTACAGTCTGTGTCTGTACAGTCTGTGTCTGTACAGTCTGTGTCTGTACAGTCTGTGTCTGTACAGTCTGTGTCTGTACAGTCCTGTGTCTGTACAGCCTGTGTCTGTACAGTCTGTGTCTGTACAGTCTGTGTCTGTACAGTCTGTGTCTGTACAGTCTGTGTCTGTACAGTCTGTGTCTGTACAGTCTGTGTCTGTACAGTCTGTGTCTGTACAGTCTGTGTCTGTACAGTCTGTGTCTGTACAGTCTGTGTCTGTACAGTCTGTGTCCTGTACAGTCTGTGTCTGTACAGCCTGTGTCTGTACAGTCTGTGTCTGTACAGTCTGTGTCTGTACAGTCTGTGTCTGTACAGCCTGTGTCTGTACAGCCTGTGTCTGTGCAGCCTGTGTCTGTACAGTCTGTGTCTGTACAGTCTGTGTCTGTACAGTCTGTGTCTGTACAGTCTGTGTCTGTACAGTCTGTGTCTGTGCAGTCTGTGTCTGTACAGTCTGTGTCTGTACAGTCTGTGTCTGTACAGCCTGTGTCTGTGCAGCCTGTGTCTGTACAGTCTGTGTCTGTACAGCCTGTGTCTGTGCAGCCTGTGTCTGTACAGTCTGTGTCTGTACAGTCTGTGTCTGTACAGCCTGTGTCTGTACAGCCTGTGTCTGTACAGTCTGTGTCTGTACAGTCTGTGTCTGTACAGTCTGTGTCTGTACAGTCTGTGTCTGTACAGTCTGTGTCTGTACAGTCTGTGTCTGTACAGTCTGTGTCTGTACAGTCTGTGTCTGTACAGTCTGTGTCTGTACAGCCTGTGTCTGTACAGTCTGTGTCTGTACAGTCTGTGTCTGTACAGTCTGTGTCTGTACAGTCTGTGTCTGTACAGCCTGTGTCTGTACAGTCTGTGTCTGTACAGCCTGTGTCTGTACAGCCTGTGTCTGTACAGTCTGTGTCTGTGCAGCCTGTGTCTGTGCAGCCTGTGTTTGGACAGCGTTGTTTTTTTTAACAACTAGCAACTGTTTTATTTTAGGTGTACAAACACACACACACACACAAACACACACACACACACACACACACACAGGCGCTGTGGTAGGTATAATAAAGTATCATGATTTTTTGCTACAAAATCTTTCTCTACCCATTACTATTCTCTACCCTGTGCTTCTCTACAATCCTCCCGGGGTTTTAAGACATGGACGAACACACAATCGACACAGTCAGTGTAGAGGGCGCCACAGGGACCACCAACACCTGGAGTTATCATAACGTGTTGTTTTGTTATTACTGTTAATACGGTTCACACGAGAAATTGACAATAGTAAAATATCAACAGTTCGTCAGAAAATGTACCCATTTGCAATTACAGCAGTTAGTTAATCGGAATCATGTCACATCTCACACAAATGTGAATAAATAAAATGCACAGTAGTTACTGAATGATTAGATTCATGTCATTATTTAGTTGTGATACAGTGAAATTAAAACTAATACTAAAGAAACATAATTACAACAAATCCATTTAGTTATCTTTACAACCGTTGTTCATAATATACCTTTCCCCTATTTCCAGCATCAATCATTGATGTTCTGAAAAGATCTCCAAAAGTTGTACTCTAAAATGAATTACTAGTTATATCATTGATCCACAACTGACATGATTGATTAGAAAAATAATCACATTAAAAAAAATCTATTCATACACATGGTGGTTATGACTTACCAAAGTCTCAAAATATGTTATACATTAAAGGGATTGGGCTGGTCATCACCACATATTGTGGGTGGAATAAACTGTTGAAGTAAAACTGAAAGATGTTAATGCAGGTAGGTGTTTACGCCAATTTTGAATCGTCCCAGCATTTGGTATTCATGCCAAAGCGAGAGACTAACACCAAGTCATCAAGTCATAACAGATTCTGACATTGCTGTCTAATGATGCCATAGCTACGCATATTAAATCTCACTTTCCAAACAGAATATAACTGACATGGTGTTTGGGATACCTACCGATTTGGATGGGATGACGGAAGAAGGTCAACAACTGTCACTGCCTACCTCACATACACCTGTCAAAATGTCAACAACTGTCACTGTCCCGCCTCACATACACCTGTCAAAATGTCAACAACTGTCACTGCCCGCCTCACATACACCTGTCATAATGTTAACAACTGTCACTGCCCACCTCACATACACCTATCATAATGTCAACAACTGTCACTGTCCGACCTCACATACACCTGTCAAAATGTCAACAACTGTCACTGTCTGCCTCACATACACCTGTCAAAATGTCAACAACTGTCACTGTCCGCCTCACATACACCTGTCAAAATGTCAACAACTGTCACTGCCCGCCTCACATACACCTGTCAAAATGTCAACAACTGTCACTGCCCGCCTCACATACACCTGTCATAATGTCAACAACTGTCACTGCCCGCCTCACATACACCTGTCAAAATGTCAACAACTGTCACTGTCCGCCTCACATACACCTGTCAAAATGTCAACAACTGTCACTGCCCCTCACATACACCTGTCAAAATGTCAACAACTGTCACTGCCCGCCTCACATACACCTATCAAAATGTCAACAACTGTCACTGCCCGCCTCACATACACCTATCATAATGTCAACAACTGTCACTGTCTGCCTCACATACACATGTCAAAATGTCAACATCTGCCCGTCTCACAACCACCTGTCAAAACGTCAACAAATGTCACTTCATTGGCTACTATAAATGAATATTCTTGTCGCATCTCACAACTTATCACTATAACATTAAAAATTGCACTTACGATGCAAAACACTTTTGTATTGTTAAATAATTTTTTACATTTTCTTTTTTTTAGTGGTAATTGTTATCAGTATTATATATCCTACTGATTTCCGTCATTAGCTATATGCTGTGGTTCAGAGTTAGAATACAAAACAGGTGGAACTGTTCACTGCAACAAAATGTTTGGCATCTTACCTCAAGAGCAGCCATGCGGACTAGTTTGTTTGTATGGTAGAAGAAGTCGTGGAGGACGTCATAGATCGCCGTCTCCGACAGGATCAGTTTCTGTTGAAGCAAAACAAATACACACTTCAAAGACTGGGGCCGGTTTCATAATTTCGCAATTATATAGTTTACAGCCGGTAGACTTGGGAAATGCAAATAGCGCAACTTTAGATGACGTTTTAGGTTTTCGATGAGCTATCGCCTGCTAACGACATCGTAAGTGGGCCTGGCTTATAAACAGATGAGTTTCCTTCTTCACTTACTGTGTAGGTGGTTTACAACCTACAGATCACATGACTGGTCATTGCCACATGCCGCAGGGGCTCCAACTCAACCCACACTGGCTGACTAGTGTCCAGTGTCAATTTAACCAACTGTTTCCTGAAGTAAAGTGAAACGTCCATTGTGTAAGAACTGTTAGTGTCAACTTGTCTGTGGTGTCCCAGGTGTGCCTCCTCGGGCTACTGCCGTGTGCCACAGACACGTACCTGGAGGTTCTCGGGACAGAACTCATGGCCGTAGATGTCAATGGCAGACAGGAAGATGCTCTCCACCTGGTTGTGACGTAACTCATAGGGAGGCTGGTGGGCCGCTATCAACACCTGCACACATACAACACTGATGTCAACACCTGCACACACATACAACACTGATGTCAACACCTGCACACACATACAACACTGACGTCAACATCTGCACACACACACACACACACACACACACACACACACACACACACACACACACACACACACACACACACACACACACACACACACACACACACACACACACACACACACACACACCACACACACACACACACACAACAACACACACACACACACACACACACACACACACACACACACACACACACACACACACACACACACACACACACACACACACACACACACACACACACACACACACACACACACACACACACACACACACACACACACACACACACACACACACACACACACACACACACACACACACACACACACACACACACACACACACACACACACACACACACACACACACACACACACACTTTATTTCACTTATTTCTTAATTTTTTTAACTAGTATTGTCAACATTGTTTTATTTTAAATCTTAATGTCTAAAGAAAGATTATTATTATTATTATTATTATTATTAAGCTCCCCCTTTAAGTCTGTTTACATTTCATCAATACATGTCCGTGGAATCCAACGAGATGCAACGTGAGGTATTAAAAGCCATTAAATAATTTTGGATTTTAATGTCCACTACCCATGTCACTAACGTGGTTGGCCACCAAAACAGGCATGAGAATCACCCCTTCACAGCCCACATCACCCCGACACCCCCATATCACCCATTAACACCCTATATCACCCTCTGACACCCCACATCACCCCCACAGACTGAATCTCACCTGTCGGGCTCGCAGGGCCACTTTGGCATTCTCAGTCTTGTTCAAGGTCGTGAGGCGCGTGAGGATCGGCTGAAGGTCATCCGTGAGGCCCGGCTCGTGGCGACACACGTAGTCGATGATGGCGATGACGAGTTCGTTCTTCTTGCTCACCTGGTGGTGCGAGAAGATGGACGCCCGCACCGCCTCCATGTTCTCTCTGTTACTGTCCCGCAGGACTGCCAGACACTTGTCATACTGACCTACAACACACCCACAGACAGGTGTCATACTCACCTACAACACACCCACAGACAGGTGTCATACTGACCTACAACACACCCACAGGGGAGAGGGAGATGGAGATGGAGATGGAGAGGGAGAGGGAGAGGGAGAGGGAGAGGGAGAGGGAGAGGGAGGGAGAGGGAGAGGGAGAGGGAGGGGAGGGAGAGGGAGAGGGAGAGGGAGGGAGGGAGAGGGAGAGGGAGAGGGAGAGGGAGAGAGACTCACCATGTTGGAACTGCATCTCGACAGCCAGGTACTGCTTGAGCAGTTCTTGTACAACGTTCTTCATGTGGCCTCGGATACCGTTGCGATACCTACGACACAGGAGCTAACTAAAGAAAGATGTCACAGGCAGCCATATTGTCTTATCAAGACTCTCACTGTGGAATTTCTTAGCAACAATAATGACTGCAAACAAATGACAGAAGCTCTAAATCTGTCACGATAAGTTCATGAATAAACAAAATAATATGAGGCTATTGCTATGATTTATTTTCAAAATTGTGTTTAACAAATTGTAGGTGAAGTTCTAAGTATTTGGTTTAGAGTAAGTTTGAAACAATATGTATCCAAATGTGCTGAATTTGTTTGGCGATACTACGACCCTACTATGATTTATTGTAGCAAATAGATTAAGGCAATCAGTTTGACCAAATGACCACCAGACAAGCTGTGGACTGACCTCTGGACGAGCTGGACAATGCCCTGCGTAGTGATGAAGAACACGTCACGCTCAGATCGTTTTGTCAGTTTTGCAGCGTGCATGTCCACGATGTTGGCAATCTGTAACAGGGTGAAGGTAAGTTCTTATATGGTCAAGTACCTAGTACCAGTACCTAGGGCTTTTTGAGACCCTATACAATTTACCCCTGGCAGACATATTCAACTGAGAACATTCTTGACTTCAAGCATTCAGCCACGATGCAACTAATGCATACAAAAATATAAATACACAACTATCAGTCACTTGTTCCTATGGCCGAATGAACTGGTGCAACAGAGTGAATTAATTTGTCCAACATTCAAAATGGCAGAACAGATCCTGAAGCAGGTCCACTTGTCTCAAGGTGCACAATAAATTACAGAACAAATGGACACCAGCAATGATATGTGCATTTACCTACCCCAAAATACCTTGAGGGGCTCTTGTCTTGCTAGACAGAAATACCCCAAATCATCCCATTGATGCATCTACTAGGGACTATGTGTTAGGTAGGTCTGTTATCATCCAAGTCTAACTTTTGGACTGCCTAACCAAGTCACATGCAGACTGATTGAAACCCATAACACGTGACTCAGATCAGACAAACCGAAACACAACTGCAATGAAAATACAGAAATACACAGTGATACCTGAGCACTTCAACAGCTCAGCCGACTCACCTGTTGACTGGGGAACTGGCAGAGAACTGACGTGATGTTACTGGCGTAGGTCGCCATCAACTTTCGAATGTCCTTCTCCACCTCAGCAGGCACTCGACCTGATATCATTGCTATCAGCTCCTGACAGACAGAACACACAATCATCTACACACACCACAGACTGTAGGCTTGTAACTGCCTTGTCTAGAAAACAGTCACATACACTGCATCACAAATTGTACATTTCTTCAGGCTTGATTGATTGGTGCTATCTAACATCTGGGGGCATCACAGAGAATTATGATCTATTAACTTGTAGTGTCAGTTTTAAATATGGCATCTTTTTTTTATTTCCGGCAGGCTGTGATGACCTCACTATTTCAACATCACCTCCTAACTATATATGTCCATAAAGACAGCATATCTGAACATTTCCAGGAGACTTACGGCTGAACTAAATGAAAATGTCCTCCCCCGTATCATAACTACCAGTCCCTAAATAACGGCAACATTTGTTCACTTGTACACTCAGTTTCATCTTTACAATACATCATCAGTTCAAAATAACTGTCTGCATAAAATCGTTTGCAAACAAATGCTACAAACCATCTTAAATTGGATAACAGATTCTGATATGAAAAAGGAATTATTTCGTCAACCAACTTCATCACAAAGGTTTGCAATCAATAAATCTAATCATGCATTCACCCACCTGCATCTCGAAGAGAGGCAGGGCTGGATCACGCAGCGACTTCATCAGGGTATCTACGGCTCTGTGGAGGCGATCCTTATAGTAAGGATTTGGCAGAGTGTATCCGGACAACACATGTTCCAGGAAGGACATAGTGTTGTAGAAGACTTGGTGGAGACGGTCCCCGTGTATTGGAGGGCTTGTTATCAACGGTAACACACCCAAGTAGTTCTCCGCCTGCCAGCAGAGGGAGCTACATCAACATGTGTCGGTGACAACAAATGCACTAATAAATACATTGATGACGAGTGTTTAGTGAGACTGAGCTGGTGTCTCCAGTGTCAACCTAATGTCAGCCTACTCTTGACCCACTTTGTGTGTGTGTGTGTGTGTGTGTGTAGTGAGTGAGTGAGTGAGTGAGTGTGTGTGTGTGTGTGTGTGTGTGTGTGTGTGTGTGTGTGTGTGTGTGTGTGTGAGTGTGTGTGTTTGTGTGTGTGTGTGTGTGTGTGTGTGTGTGTGTGTGTGTGTGTGTGTGTGTGTGTGTGTGTGTGTGTGTGTGTGTGTGTGTGTGTGTGTGTGTGTGTGTGTGTGTGTGTGTGTGTGTGTGTGTGTGTGAGAGCTTGTGCGCACGCACATGTGCGTGGTGTTTAGAAAACACGACTATCAAATTATGTGACATCATGATAGTCACCATCTCTTACTCTGGTCTTCGCTGCCTCGGTTTCCCCATTTTCCCTCCCTTCCCCATTCTCCCTCCCTTCACCTTTCTCCCTCCCTTCCCCATTCTCCCTCCCTTCACCTTTCTCCATCCCTTCTCCATTCTCCCTACCCTTCCCCTTTCTCCCTCCCTTCCCCATTCTCCCTCCCTTCACCTTTCTCCCTCCCTTCCTCATTTTCCCTCCCTTCCTCATTTTCCCTCCCTTCCCCATTCTCCCTTCCTTCCCTCTATCCGTTGCCATTCAGCCAATCACCCCTACAACCAGCTCACTCCTGTTACCCTGTCCTCTGTCAGTTTACCCAGTTCTTCTCACCCCTACTCACCCATTCAACTTACTTGCACTTATTACCCTGTTCTCCAACAGTTTACCCCATTCTCATGACACCCTACTAACCCCTTAACTTGCTCATTTCTATTACCCTGTCACCCAGCCGTGTATCTCAATCGCCACCGCCCCTCTCATTCCTTCTACTTCCCCGTCCCTGGTCAGTTCATCCCGTCCACCTACTCAGTACTCACCCTCTGTACGCGACTTGGGTCGTCCAGTTTGAGGTGAGCAATGATGCAGCCAGCGTCCAGTGACACGCCTGGCCGCTTCACGTAGTGGACACTACAGATCAAGTGGGTGACACAGCTGACAACATTTTATGTACAAGGTACTTTTGCACGTCATGCAACAGAAAAAATTAGAATGGATTAATTTCATATATTTTATAACCTGGCAGTACACACACACACGCCCCTACACACATATATGCACCCTCTCTACACACATACACACGCAGCCCTACACACATATATGCACCCTCTCTACACACATACACACACAGCCCTACACACACACCCCCTACACACACACCCTACACACGCACCCCGTACACACACACCCCTACACACACACACACCCTACACACACACACCCTCACACACGCCCCACACACCCCTACACACGCACCCCTACACACACACCCCTACACACACCCACACACACCCCTACACACACACCCCTACACACACACACCCCTACACACACCCTACACACACCCTACACACACCACACACCCCTACACACACACCCCTACACACACACACCCCTACACCACACCTACACACACACACCCTACACACACACACCCCCTACACATACATGCCAAGACATGCAAGTTTAATTTTCAATACTAAATTTATTTTGTGTCACTTTACTGCCTACAATGGTCAAATAATGGACAAACGATTCTACTTGCAGCTATGACAAACTTGTCAAGACGACATGTTTATACAACATGACACATGATCACATGACAGAGTGTTACTTACCATCCATTTTCCTCCACCTTCAGCTCCATCACCATCTTCATCACCTCAATCTCTGCATACACGTCTCCCGTGAACACGTGTCCACCGTCCTCAACCAGGAAGTTGATCAGTTTGCCAGTAGAGGGAGCCCTGAGAAACCAAACAGTTTTCTTAATTAACAACAATTAGTTATTAGAAGAAACACCAGCGCCCATTTTACCCAATCCTGGAATTGCTGTTAATCAATTTTTGTCAGTCAAATCTTGTTCAGAATAGTTCACTGTTTCAATTAGGATAGTTTTATGCTTAATAAATTGAACTATAACACAATTACCCACATACGCATTTTGGTATTTCACTGCATTTTATCAAATCTTTACAGAATCCTGAAAATATTTTATTTTTACATTTTGAATCAAACTGTTTCATCGATAGATGTAGATGTCGTGCGTACATTGGTTTTATGCATGATAAACTGCACCTTCAGAAAATTACCACGTGACACTGTTTTAAGTAGCTAAACTTTAACAGAAACACGTTCAAAACCATATACAATGAGTCAAACATGAACTCTTGAGAACTGGAAAAGCAGGGTCCACCTCAACGCTGTAGGGTCGTTCTCTTTCTCAAACACACAAGTCTTGTTGCCAATGACGATGCGGTAACTGGACACTTCCTCTCGCATGTAGGTTGTGTAGCTGGAGCCATCTAGTGCCAACAGCAGTCCCCCATCACTCAGCCTACAAGACAAAAGCAAATGGTGCAGAGGGGGGCTGCGGAGACAGAGGCATATGACGGGCGTGGGAGGGGAATTGTGTCAGCATGTGAGACCCTGATTAGTCTACTACGTAGCGATACAATACAGTATTAAAAATACACATTTCCAGATACAGCGAGGGCTGTACCAGGAGGACCAAGGAACCACACATTATCAGACCCTGAAAGTGATGCCTTCTGACTCCATAGAACAGGTGGAAATGGGCTGATTTCTTTTAAGCATTCAAAATCATTAAAGGAATTACTGATGTTTTCCTGAGACAAAGGCAATATCTGAGCTAAAGCTAACTTCAAGAAAACACAAGTCAATGATAATATAACACAGCCAACTAGATGCAGAGAGTGGGAGAGGGGGAGGAGACCATGAGGGAGAAAGGGCACAGAGAGGGACAGGAAGGAAATGAGGTGAGAGAGGGGGAGAGAGGGGGAGAGAGGGGAAGGGAAGGGAGAGAGGGGAAGGGAAGGGAGAGAGGGGAAGAGAGGGGGAGAGAGAGGGAGAGAGAGGACAGAGATAGAGATAGAGACAGAGAGAGAGAACAGAGACAGAGACAGAGAGAGCGAGAGAGAGAGCGAGAGCGAGAGCGAGAGCGAGAGCAAGAGCAAGAGCGAGGACGAACCTGTGGACCTCAACGTCGATGCTGGAGTCATTTGTGGTGAGGAAGTAGCCAGTGGGGCTTGACTTGGTCACCTACAACAACCAGCACATTCACAACTACAATTAATGGGTCTCTGTCGTCAGGTGACACCTGCCAGACTATTCACTTGTTCTCCAAATAGAACACACAATTACGTTGCCCAAAGAACACGGACTGGCTTACAAACTAACAAACTGTAAACAATTATCATCATTACATAAACTAACACTGCAACACACCGACGAGATTATCAATAAACTGGAATGACGTTTGACATGTCAAGTCTACAAAACAGTGCTTTGACAATAGCCACAATGCGAATAGGTGTGAAATGGAGTCAGGAAAAATTTGCTAAATAATAGAAAAAGGTGACATGGCAGAAACAACAACCTGCAGCTTGTACTTGCAGCACTCGTGGATGAGCTCAACGTCCACTGTGTTGGTCAGTTCAGTGGCCGGCAGACTCTGCCCTCTGTGTGGTCAAAGGTCAAATGTGTAAAGTATGAATTACTGTAAATTTATACACAACACCTACACACAATACCTATTCTAAGACACTGAGTAGCCAAATATGTTTTAGTGATCCGTGTTAAAATATAATTTACCTTCATATATTTACAAATATATACTTTGCTGTTCAAAATGCAATGTCGACATAATTTTTAGTCAAAACATCCAAATCAACCAGATCTATAACAGTGCGAATTTATTAATAACGACAAAATAAAATCACAAATTCCACAAATGACTGTCGACAGCTTGAACTGTTTTCAATTCTCGATATTCTGAAATGCTGTTTGACACGGCAGTAGGTGGAAACTAGATGGCTGCCTCCAAGGCACGGATGCACTGAGCAATAACACTCTTGTGTAAGTTACATTGTAAGACAATGTGGCGCTATGAGTATGAACAGACCTTTCTAGTGAGCTCTGGAATGTCTGGAAGTTGTCAAGTATCTTCTGATCTGCGATATGAAGTGAGGCACAGATCACTGACAACATGATGTCAGGCTTCTCCACCTACAAGACAAGGTCAAAGACAAGGTCACACCAACTACAAGACAAGGTCACACCAACTACTGCCTGCCTCTTGAACAGTACACACCTTCTAGACAGAATAATGGATATAGAAAAATAGACCAATGACTCAAGCAATTATGTAGTATAGCTGTTTATAGGCCAACATATTACATCTATGAACAGATCAAATTGCTGCAATTTTCAATACTACTGAACAACGACAACGATTATGCTTTTTGTATGATACATACTTCATAATTTCTTACCCTTTGACTCATTTCATTATTTCCACCACCTCAGATGTTGACTTTGCATGAATGAAGACAATTTCAAAATCCTGCAGCCCGACTTAAAATTGTTATGACTACGCAAGTAGTTGGAATAAAAAGATTTGACACCTGACGGAATCTACAACCTACTACCTGCACTTTCTCGGAGATGAGGTGATCCAACCAACCAGTGTTGATTGTGTTAGTCTGGAACTTCTCTGTCTCGAGAAGTTTAACAAGATACTCGACTGTCGTTCGGAAGTCTCCACGAATCGACAATTCCTTCAGTGCAATCACCATGTTTCTAGAGGATGACACAAACATACGTTTTGCAATAAAACCTCTGACAACATCTGGTAATATCTGGCTAATTTCGCCTTCGCAAAATCACAGAATTGACGTGGATAAATATTATCTATCTAAAGGCAAGCTTGAAAGTCTGTATGTAGTTTAATTTGTATATAAGATATAAATTAAATTCTGATATGGATAATTCACAAAAACAGGCAAATACCCGAATAATGCATATTTATAAATTATATTTCTTAATCCGCACAACTCCACTCCCAGTTGTCGGAATGGTAAATCACCCCCATAAAACATCGATATTTGTCATTTATTTTATATATATATATATATATATATATATATATATATATATATATATATATATATATATATAAAATCTAGACTTTGATTGTTCTCCTATGCCAGTTCTCACCAAGGCCTAAGATTTTTACACCCAAACAAGTCTGTCACTCATTAAAATCCACTGTACATCCAACACACAGTACGCTGTAGCAACACTCACTGTACATCCAACACACAGTACACTGGAGCAACACTCACTGTACATCCAACACACAGTGCGCTGTAGCAACACTCACTGTACATCCAACACACAGTACCCTGGAGCAACACTCACTGTACATCCAACACACAGTACGCTGGAGCAACACTCACTGTACATCCAACACACAGTACGCTGGAGCAACACTCACTGTACATCCAACACACAGTGCGCTGGAGCAACACTCACTGTACATCCAACACACAGTACGCTGGAGCAACACTCACTGTACATCCAACACACAGTACACTGGAGCAACACTCACTGTACATCCAACACACAGTGCGCTGTAGCAACACTCACTGTACATCCAACACACAGTACCCTGGAGCAACACTCACTGTACATCCAACACACAGTACGCTGGAGCAACACTCACTGTACATCCAACACACAGTACGCTGGAGCAACACTCACTGTACATCCAACACACAGTGCGCTGTAGCAACACTCACTGTACATCCAACACACAGTCGCTGGAGCAACACTCACTGTACATCCAACACACAGTGCGCTGGAGCAACACTCACTGTACATCCAACACACAGTACGCTGGAGCAACACTCACTGTACATCCAACACACAGTACACTGGAGCAACACTCACTGTACATCCAACACACAGTACGCTGTAGCAACACTCACTGTACATCCAACACACAGTACACTGGAGCAACACTCACTGTACATCCAACACACAGTGCGCTGTAGCAACACTCACTGTACATCCAACACACAGTACCCTGGAGCAACACTCACTGTACATCCAACACACAGTACGCTGGAGCAACACTCACTGTACATCCAACACACAGTACGCTGGAGCAACACTCACTGTACATCCAACACACAGTGCGCTGTAGCAACACTCACTGTACATCCAACACACAGTACCCTGGAGCAACACTCACTGTACATCCAACACACAGTACCCTGGAGCAACACTCACTGTACATCCAACACACATGTACGCTGGAGCAACACTCACTGTACATCCAACACACAGTGCGCTGGAGCAACACTCACTGTACATCCAACACACAGTACCCTGGAGCAACACTCACTGTACATCCAACACACAGTACCCTGGAGCAACACTCACTGTACATCCAACACACAGTACGCTGGAGCAACACTCACTGTACATCCAACACACAGTGCGCTGGAGCAACACTCACTGTACATCCAACACACAGTGCGCTGGAGCAACACTCACTGTACATCCAACACACAGTACGCTGGAGCAACACTCACTGTACATCCAACACACAGTACACTGGAGCAACACTCACTGTACATCCAACACACAGTACGCTGGAGCAACACTCACTGTACATCCAACACACAGTGCGCTGGAGCAACACTCACTGTACATCCAACACACAGTACGCTGGAGCAACACTCACTGTACATCCAACACACAGTACACTGGAGCAACACTCACTGTACATCCAACACACAGTGCGCTGGAGCAACCCTGTACATCCAACACACAGTACGCTGGAGCAACACTCACTGTACATCCAACACACAGTGCGCTGGAGCAACACTCACTGTACATCCAACACACAGTACGCTGGAGCAACACTCACTGTACATCCAACACACAGTGTGCTGGAGCAACACACACTGTCCATCCAACACACAGTGCGCTGGAGCAACACTCACTGTACATCCAACACACAGTGCGCTGGAGCAACACTCACTGTACATCCAACACACAGTGCGCTGGAGCAACACTCACTGTACATCCAACACACAGTGCGCTGGAGCAACACTCACTGTACATCCAACACACAGTGCGCTGGAGCAACACTCACTGTACATCCAACACACAGTACGCTGGAGCAACACTCACTGTACATCCAACACACAGTGTGCTGGAGCAACACTCACAGTACATCCAACACACAGTGCGCTGGAGCAACACTCACTGTACATCCAACACACAGTGTGCTGGAGCAACACTCACAGTACATCCAACACACAGTGCGCTGGAGCAACACTCACAGTACATCCAACACACAGTACGCTGGAGCAACACTCACTGTACATCCAACACACAGTGCACTGGAGCAACACTCACTGTACATCCAACACACAGTGCGCTGGAGCAACACTCACAGTACATCCAACACACAGTACGCTGGAGCAACACTCACTGTACATCCAACACACAGTGCACTGGAGCAACACTCACTGTACATCCAACACACAGTGTGCTGGAGCAACACTCACAGTACATCCAACACACAGTACGCTGGAGCAACACTCACTGTACATCCAACACACAGTGTGCTGGAGCAACACTCACAGTACATCCAACACACAGTGCGCTGGAGCAACACTCACTGTACATCCAACACACAGTGCACTGGAGCAACACTCACTGTACATCCAACACACAGTGCGCTGGAGCAACACTCACTGTACATCCAACACACAGTGCGCTGGAGCAACACTCACTGTACATCCAACACACAGTACGCTGGAGCAACACTCACTGTACATCCAACACACAGTGCGCTGGAGCAACACTCACAGTACATCCAACACACAGTGCGCTGGAGCAACACTCACCGTACATCCAACACACAGTGCGCTGGAGTAACACTCACCGTACATCCAACACACAGTGCGCTGGAGCAACACTCACTGTACATCCAACACACAGTGCGCTGGAGCAACACTCACTGTACATCCAACACACAGTGCGCTGGAGCAACACTCACTGTACATCCAACACACAGTACGCTGGAGCAACACTCACTGTACATCCAACACACAGTGCGCTGGAGCAACACTCACTGTACATCCAACACACAGTGCGCTGGAGCAACACTCACTGTACATCCAACACACAGTGCGCTGGAGCAACACTCACTGTACATCCAACACACAGTGCGCTGGAGCAACACTCACCGTACATCCAACACACAGTGCGCTGGAGCAACACTCACCGTACATCCAACACACAGTACGCTGGAGCAACACTCACCGTACATCCAACACACAGTGCGCTGGAGCAACACTCACCGTACATCCAACACACAGTGCGCTGGAGCAACACTCACCGTACATCCAACACACAGTGCGCTGGAGCAACACTCACCGTACATCCAACACACAGTACGCTGGAGCAACACTCACCGTACATCCAACACACAGTGCGCTGGAGCAACACTCACTGTACATCCAACACACAGTGTGCTGGAGCAACACTCACTGTACATCCAACACACAGTACGCTGGAGCAACACTCACTGTACATCCAACACACAGTGCGCTGGAGCAACACTCACTGTACATCCAACACACAGTGCGCTGGAGCAACACTCACCGTACATCCAACACACAGTGCGCTGGAGCAACACTCACAGTACATCCAACACACAGTGCGCTGGAGCAACATTCACTGTACATCCAACACACAGTGCGCTGGAGCAACACTCACTGTACATCCAACACACAGTACGCTGGAGCAACACTCACTGTACATCCAACACACAGTGCGCTGGAGCAACACTCACAGTACATCCAACACACAGTGCGCTGGAGCAACACTCACCGTACATCCAACACACAGTGCGCTGGAGCAACACTCACCGTACATCCAACACACAGTGCGCTGGAGCAACACTCACAGTACATCCAACACACAGTGCGCTGGAGCAACACTCACTGTACATCCAACACACAGTGCGCTGGAGCAACATTCACTGTACATCCAACACACAGTGCACTGGAGCAACACTCACAGTACATCCAACACACAGTACGCTGGAGCAACACTCACTGTACATCCAACACACAGTGCGCTGGAGCAACACTCACTGTACATCCAACACACAGTACTCTGGAGCAACACTCACTGTACATCCAACACACAGTACGCTGGAGCAACACTCACTGTACATCCAACACACAGTACGCTGGAGCAACACTCACTGTACATCCAACACACAGTACGCTGGAGCAACACTCACTGTCCATCCAACACACAGTACACTGGAGCAACACTCACTGTACATCCAACACACAGTACGCTGGAGCAACACTCACTCTCTCGCGCTCTCTCTGTCCTCGCCCCACGAGAAGCAGTGGCCGAACTGCGAGTCGGCGAATTCATGCAGGCCACCAGAGGCCGCCACACTGAAGTATCCCCACACGTTCTTACTGCTGCGGAAGTTCAGCTCCTGCACGGTCCCGGAGCTAGGCTTGAAACCCTGCACACAAACACAGTGGTCAGCAGTGGTTGCATGTCTTGTTGAAGTCCTATCATAGTTACTGTATACATCTGGATACTTAGAAGTAATGAAATAATCAGCTGCTTAGACACATTGTCCTTCCGAGTATGTGTGCAGACTGAGCCAGACATCAGGTCACCCATGTTTTACTCCCACTAGTATTTACACGGCTTTGAGATAGGTCATGAATAGCTACTTACGATTACATAAAACAGTTGTGTTTGCCGGTGCATAAGTTTCAGAATGCTTACTTGGACATTTGAATGTGAACAAAATTAACAACAGGATGTTTTTGAAGAAATGTCCATGTTAAACTAAAATAAAATTGTATGGATTATGACGAGCCATGACTTCTAATTTAAATACAACTGACACAGCAAAATACATAACGTTGTAATTAGGCTAACAGGAAAAGTGGGCCAGAAAGCAGAGGAGGGGGAAACTGAAATAAAGAAAAGTGGGAAGGACGAAAAGGGGAGCAAGGTTGGGAGAAAAGTTAGTAATAAGACAACTGGTGAGGAAAATTTCTACATTATACTGATTTACCTAGAATACAGCATAAAATTAATAGTGACTTGACCATGTGACCTACTCACTTTAAGCCACACTGTTAGCTTAATAATTGTCATTTTAAATCTGGCATGCTTAAAATCCATATGCATTCATATTTTACACCCTCAACAATTTGAAAATGAAGGCCAATTGTAGCATATATTGTGTGGTACTGGCATAAAAAAGCACAAAATTATATGAAACAACATAAAAATGAAGATGTAAACATAATGTGATGCTATAACTGGTGTGTTGCAGTTATTTATATTCCATATCTTTAAGATAATTTAACGAACGAAAAAATAAAATGTAAGCTTCATCATGCTATACTAAAAATTAATCATGACACTTACCACAGGCAATCCCGTGAAGCAAATGTAGCCATGTTAGTTTTGCTCAAGTAAAATATGTATTCAATTTTGACGATTACTTTCCAAACTGCACATTTGTTGGTTAACGACAAAAAATCTATGAATTTTCAAGATGGCTACTGACTGGAATATTCTGTTTCAATTCGAAATTACATAAAACCAACACTCAGGAAGAAAAACAGTAAACTCAATTACAAAATACATTGCCACAGAAATCACAATGTAATTATGGTTATACTAACAAAAAACACTCAACCAATACAATACAAACTTGCAAACAGTTCCACATAATTCAAATTAGGAGATGTTAAAAGACCCAAGTTACATGAAATGTGAGACAATGATTTGAGATGACCCCTAAACCTACTTCATCCGGGTTCTCGCTGCTGATTCGCGTGGCAATCACATGCCCCTTGGCCTGTGGCTTGTTGTGGGGGCTGGTGAAGTCTATGGGGGTGTCGCCCCAAGCGTCCTCCGAGTACAACACCCGGACGTCTTTGATGCGGTGAAGGGGCAGCCCCATTGCAATCTGTAGGTGAAACATTGCTCATCAAATCACTCGACTTTCCTCAGTATAGTTTATTATATTCAAACAACTTCTTTTTATTGTATCTAAAATATTAATTGTAGACATTCCTGTCTGTATACTATGCAAATTGTTATGCCTAATAAAAACTGTGATTGATGTTATTTGGTAAACAAATATTTACGTCACAATTAAACACAGTTTAGATGCAAAAGCAAATAAAGAATAAGCATATATATAATATTACTGAGGATAAACACATTAAAGCATACAAAAGTACACTTATTTTCAATGTTGTCCTCATAAAATATTAATAATTAATTTAAGAAAACAAAATACATAAATAAATACAGATAAATACAGACAAATAAAATACAGATATACAAACATTTTAAAATACAGATAAATAAATGTTACTAGTAAGACACTGTGCTAACATAAAAAGAACTCTACTAAGATATGATGATATGTCAATACATAGTAAGATAAGTTAATAAAATATATTAAACTGCCACTTTTAAGATTGTAATTCATGAGCCAACAATCTACTAAATAGAAGGGTTGTTACCTTTTTTCTAAAACTGGTTTTAAAAACTGTGACATCAGTACATGATGTCACTGTATATGTGCAAGAGATACTGGAGTTTTTGTTCTTTTATGTGTCCCAGAGTACAAAATATAAAGATGCCATTTTAATATGTATTCCATGACACATAAAATAAGATGTATTATGATAAGGACAACTACACCGACCTCTCACATGTGTACTTGTATGATGACATTAATGGTTGCGTTGTGTTAGTTGTGCAGACACACTGTGTATGGTAAGCAGAGGAAAGCCTCTTTTGAAAAAAATTACACCTTGGATAATATGTTAAAAATGTTTATAATTTTGTTATCAAAGTTTAGCATGTTCTTATATAGCACAAGATCTGTCCATGCTTAGGACTGCCAAAATGCATCTTAAACTTAGACTTTGGCAGATATGGCATTTTAACACCTCAACTTTTCTGAGAAGTATTCAGCCATGTTGTGAATATTGCACATAATTATCGTCGTCACTGTCGCCCTCACCTGTAGCTGTGCGGCAGGTAGGTTGATGTCAGCGATCATCTCAGTGCAGGGATGCTCCACTTGAAGACCGTGGGTTCAGCTCGAGGAAATGAAACGACTCATCCTCGTCGCTGTACAGATACTCGACGGTCCCTGCACTCACATAGCCGACCATTTTCGCTAGGGTGACAGCCGCCTGGTGGTCAACATATGAACTGAATTCTGATGCTAGTTTAGTCAACCAATTAAAGTTACAGAGAGCACTAAAATACAGGTGTTGATAAAATAAAACTTTAACAACTAATTATTATTATGTACTAGCAGAATTTAATTGGTGAAATGTGAACAGGATGGATGCTAACCATGAATGTCCTAGTGGTCCATGTTAGCAGACAATGATTATCCTGGAGGTATTTTGCAAAGGTTTGAAAATTAAGAAATCTCACATACAACAAAACCTCACTACTGAGGTCATATGACTAGGCAGGGAACCATAATTATGATGTGACTTGAATGGTGAGGTGACCTGAATTGTGAGGTGACATGTATGGTGAGGTGACCTCAATGGTAAGGTGACCTATATGGTGAGGTGACCTGAATGGTGAGGTGACCCGATAGGTGAAGTGACTGACCTAAACGGTAAAGTGACCATATTTGCGGAACAAAATTTCATACGCTTTATTGTTATGGGAATAATTTGTAACCGCCCTAGAGCGACGTCAACTGTGAAGTGGTTGTATTTTAGGGGTGAAAATAAAGCGAGATTCGACTGTGCGCTAAACAGATAACCAGTAGGATGACGAAGGAGGAGAGATGCTCCACCCACCTGCTCCATCCTCTCCTGAACCTCCGGCCGTGCGATTGTCACCGGAGCTTCCTCGATGATCTTCTGGTGGCGTCGCTGTATGGAGCAGTCGCGGCCAAACAGTGAGATGGCGTTGCCGTACTTGTCCGCCAACAGCTGCACCTCCAGGTGGCGGGCATTCTTAGCCAGCTTCATCACGAAAATCGGAGAGCCAGGAACCTCGGCTTGGACCTGGTGGGAGAGGGAAGAACAAGATTAGGGATGGAGGGGGGTGGTTAGGGGCACAGTTGTGTGGTCAATCAGTGTCTGTTGTGAAACGGGACTTATTTTTAACAGCAGACAGTGGGATGACATGGTGAAATCTTCTATCGTGTTACCTTTAAAGGAGGTATGATGTTGTCAGTAATGGTGACATCACGGACACAATGAGTGCTCAATGACTGTTGAAGTTTACTGATGGTTACGACTCATGTAAACTCCAGTGTAACTGTAAGATTAGTAGCGATCTTCATTAGGGTCATATTCTACCATTATAAATAAATATACATCAATAAACGTACATATGCATGTATGGATGTATGGAAGTATGGATACCTGTCATATCTGCATGCACACAAACATGTAAACATGTAAACACGCACGCATACTGACACCAGCTACATCTTGACACAGAATGCAAGCAAAAACACATTTTACTATGACATTCAATGATCCGATGTGACCTACCCACTTCCATCCAGCTCTCTATCGGCACCCACCTGTCGGAAGAGATTGGGAAGCTCCTCGGCGTTGTTCACCTTCCTGATGCCCTTTCCTCCCCCTCCTTCCGAGGCCTTCACCATGACGGGGAAGCCGATCTTGTTGGCTGCAGCCAGACACTCGTCCACCGTCAACACACACCCGGGTTTGGCTTGTGGACACTCACAGTGGCCCTCACAGTTTTTTCGCCCCCCCTTACCCCAGCGTAATTTGGTTAAAAATTCGGACCTTTTAAAAGGCCCCCTTGCAGCGTATTTTGCATATTAGATAAACATAGCTGTGACTTGGTGGCTAGTTATTTGGATTGCTCAAATCACTTTCGCCAGACCCGTTCGCCATTTCCTTTGGAAGTATTCAGCCATCCCGCAATTGAAAATTATTGATGCCCAAAGACTACTCAATCAGCATTCAGACATTGTTGTTCTGTCAAGCAAACTGGAGCAATGTTGAGTGAATGAAATTATCCATTTTTGAAAATGGCAGCAATTTGATTGAAACCAATCTTCTGGGTCGAGTCAACATTCTAATCACAACTCCACCATTCCTCACAGTTACAAATTCATTTGTCACAAAGCTACTTATAATGCAAGTACAATGTGCACCTCGCAACAGGCAGCGCATTTCATTTTTACTTTCAATTCTAGCCACCATCAACTGCCATTTTATAATTAACATAAAATCATGGATGGTTGCCCGATTGATTGACAGCTGTCACTGGGGTCATCACAGAGGGCGCCACCTACCAGAGCCACTCCAGGGTAGCGTGGGAATGCCCGCTGTCTCTGCCACAATGTTGGAAGCGATCTTGTCACCTAAAGCCAACATAGCTGTTTCGGGGGGTCCTGTAGAGAGCAAACAAAACCAGTTTTATCGGTTGAAACAGTTTTGGATATTTGAATGTATTCTTTAGCAAACATATCTCTGCATGAAACTTCCAAAACTGATCAGAAATTGGATCGCTATGATGCAAAATAGGATCACAACATCAGGGTCGTTAATATTTTATACATTAAATCTGGATGTTAAATGAACTTATTTATTCTTTTAACTGTTTAAACAACATTAAATTATTGTAGTTAATGGATTTTCTGTGCACACAACTCACCAATAAATGAGATGGCATTCTTGTGCAGGAGCTCAGGTAACTTTGGGTTCTCTGAGGCGTGTCCCCAGCCAGCCCACACCGCCTACCACAAACACATACAGTAATACATATTTTATATAGTGACACACCAGCATAGTTTACAGCACTTTACATATTCACAGAAATAATAATAACAACATGTTGTAAGAAAACAATACTTGTTATACTGTTGATAACACAGTGCATAACAATGTACAATATTACAATAATTCAGAAAATAGATATAACATTAATTCAGAAACTAAATATACTTGAATGGATATATCAACAAACGTTTCTTGAGATGTAATTATGTATGACAGAATCAATATAAACATTGATTATAAACATGGTACATGTTCAGCATGTTACATTACCAAATTAAGAGACATAAATAAAAAATAAAAATAAATTCTCGGATTCCTAATGATTGATCCGGTGTATGTCAGACATTGCCAAAAATCTACAATTATAGAAACTGTGGTTTACTTACGTGCACTTTAGTTCTGCGAGCAATATCAAGAATCAACTCAACATTGGCGTAGTTATTGTTGTTGGCGCCACCCGGAACTAGCACATACTGATCAGCCAATCGGATGTACTCTGTATGCACAGAAGTCACATGACAGTCATGTGACACAGCAATCTATGTAATGCAGTTTTGAAACAGAAGCTGGTGATTATCCAACACCAGTAATATATGCAAAGATAAACACTTTATTGCTTTGGTATTGCGTTATACTTGTAATAATTATATTAATTTGTAACTACACGTATAATTTTATAATCATGTTTATTGTGATGTAAGCAAATGGCAGCATACGTCCATCAATGAAATTAATGTTTACCAGCGTTTGCCTTGAGGTCTTCGGGTGTTACCATGACAACAAAGCGGATGGCATTCTCGTTCTTGAACATCTCATACGACCAACGTCGGATGGAACGCATGCATTTGACGGCTGCGATGCCATTGTTGGCAATGAGAATCTATAAACAAACACAGCATCTTTATGGGAAATGAAACATAGCGTCCTCCATGTTGGAGTGATGGAGTCCCCACAGCTGGCCAGTTGTTTGGTTCAATGTAACCTACGTAACTTAGCAGCAGCTACAGACTTAGTAACTGCATCTATTCATAGACATAAATGATGTCAGTAGGACATGTGTGTGTTTGTGTGCGTGTGTTTGTGTGCGTGTGTTTGTGTGCGTGTGTTTGTGTGCGTGTGTTTGTGTGCGTGTGTTTGTGTGCGTGAGTTTGTGTGTGTGTGTTTGTGTGCATGTGTTTGTGTGCGTGTGTTTCTGTTTATGTGCGTGTGTTTGTGTGCGCGTGTTTGTGTGTGCGTGTTTGTGTGCGTGTGTGCATGTAGGTGTGTCAGAATCATAACTCGACAATGACGGCAGACACACACACACACACACATACTATGGGGACACCCAGAATATGGCACTCCTTTTTATCATTCCTGCCACTGCACCAGTACATTCTGCCACTCCACTGTTAAATATTGCCACTCCACTGTTAACTACATATTTATCTCACTACATTGTGACTGATTGCTTATCACTTCACTGTTAATTTCTGTCACTTCACTGTTAACATTTGCCACTCTAATGTTAATGTGATACTCCACTATTAATTCATACCAATCCACTTTTAATTCTCCCCCAAATTTTTCCCCCCCCTTTTAATTCTTTTTACAAATTCACTTTTAATTACTGCCACTTCACTGTTTATTCCTGCGACCCCCATTATTAATCCATGCTACTTTACTATTGAATTATGCCACTCTGTTAATTCCCACCATTTCACTGTTAATTCCTGCCACCTCATTGTTAATTCTTGTCCCCCCAATTGTTAACCCTATGTAAATTTCACTGTTAATTCCTGCCACCACATTGTTAATTCTTGTCCCCCCAATTGTTAATCCATGTCATTTCAGTGTTAATTCCTGCCACCACATTGTTAATTCTTGTCCCCCCAATTGTTAATCCATGTCATTTCAGTGTTAATTCCTGCCACCACATTGTTAATTCTTGTCCCCCCAATTGTTAAGCCTATGTCATTTCAGTGTTAATTCCTGCCACCACATTGTTAATTCTTGTCCCCCCAATTGTTAATCCATGTCATTTCAGTGTTAATTCCTGCCACCACATTGTTAATTCTTGTCCCCCCAATTGTTAATCCATGTCATTTCACTGTTAATTCCTGCCACCACATTGTTAATTCTTGTCCCCCAATTGTTAATCCATGCCACCTCACTGTTAATTCCCACTGTTAACAAAACAACTGCCACCCTATTGTTAATTCCCATGTAGTGTCCCTTGGGGTGTGTCACCCATGTAGTGTCCCTTGGGGTGTGTCACCCATGTAGTGTCCCTTGGGGTGTGTCACCCATGTAGTGTCCCTTGGGATGTGTCACCCATGTAGTGTCCCTTGGGGTGTGTCACCCATGTAGTGTCCCTTGGGGTGTGTCACCCATGTAGTGTCCCTTGGGGTGTGTCACCCATGTAGTGTCCCTTGGGGTGTGTCACCCACTGTAGTGTCCCACCCACCTTGTTGATGACAGTGATGGAGGCGCCACCAAACCTCTTCACGAACTCCTCAGGTGTAGCCACGGAGAAGTCCTTCGACTTGGACGCGGCCCGGCGGTGACCATACCGGATGAGGTGCACACCCGACATAGACCTGCAACCAACGACAGCCGGCATCAGTAGTGCCAGCTAGCAGCGATATCCTCCATCTAATGATATCCTGCAACCAGCGATATCCTCCACCCAGCAGTACAGATATACTGAAACCAATGAAATTCTGCAACCGGTAAATGATTCTAATTCTTCAATTCTGCAGTCTCCACTGTCAATAATATGGGCAACCACCGATATCTTATTTGCAATATTGTATAATATAATATATATATATAGTACAATTGTGTGTATTTATTGTTTATATATATAATTTATTTTATATAATATATATATATATATATATATATATATATATATATATATATATATTATATACATATATATATATATTTATTTATATAATATATATATATATATATATTATATATATATATTATATATATATATATATATATATATATATATATATATATATAATAAATGTGCATTTGATGAGTCTCATGTTGACCTATATAGTTTGGAAGTCTGCAGTACACAAGAACTGTGCATTGTGATGAGTGCACCAGGTTGTTCTGTGTTCAATGCACCAAGCACCAAGCACTACCACCAGGCAGCAGTGACACTGGCACAGTCTGTACTGTGACACTGGCACAGTCTGTACTGTGACACTGGCACAGTCTGTACTGTGACACTGGCACAGTCTGTACTGTGACACTGGCACAGTCTGTACTGTGACACTGGCACAGTCTGTACTGTGACACTGGCACAGTCTGTACTGTGACACTGGCACAGTCTGTACTGTGACACTGGCACAGTCTGTACTGTGACACTGGCACAGCCTGTACTGTGACACCACACACACACAGACCGTCTCACTTTGTATTTAATAACAACATTTATTTAATGTTAAAAAAAATTTCACAACTAATACCGTTTTACTCACATCACAGTGAAGACACTGTACCTGACGTAGACCACTGATGGTGGTTGAAACGTCGATGTGAGTAATAAATTATTAGTTTTGAAATAAGACATTCGTTTGAACATTTTATTCTTACAACATGTTGCACATTTCTGTGAACATTTATTTACTCAAGCTAGACCTCACTCAATCTGTCCTCTTATGACACTGTACACTTATCACGGTGTCATGTTATGAATGTCAACAGTAAGCTGATATACACAAACAGTGACACCTACTAAATGAAAAACACCGTCATCTGGTCACGTCTGATTACATTTACAGCCCACTAAAAAGCCCCGTATTTAGAGTTTGCATAGCAGTAAGGTTTTGATGGTAAGAATAACAAAACAAAACACTAAATTGTTGACATCAAGTCTACATTTTAACTAAGGTTGTTACTGTCTTAGACAAATTACCTCCAAACGTCAGCCATGTATCGACCAAAAGTATCCTTCAATACACCTGTAACTGCTTGAACGAAATGTGTTAATGTGTTACCAAGGCAACGCATAGAAGCCAACTAACCATATAGCCATTATCCTTTCCTACAGTTCTATTATTTCAGCATCACTTACGCGTGTCTCGTGGTAAAGGGTTAACACCTGGCACCGCCACAGCTGACCCATTGATTATATTGATTTATTGATTGATGTGGAAGACAGGCTTTAGTGATGACATCTGGACCTAACAGTCTGGACCCAATAGTGTTTGCGCTACCATATGTTTGGTTCTGTTACCCCCCCTTCATACTACACTATGACACTCTTGTTATCTAATTATTGTGCTGTCTTTGATGTTGACCAACTCCACTACACAACCTTGACCCTTGACCCTTGACCTGGGTGAGGATAACACCCTGATAATGGGATGAACATTACCCAGTCACTGATCACAATTGTTAATGGCGTATTAGTGTCATAGTCAGTGTCACAGTGACCACTAGCTTGACCATTGCCAGAAGGAGGACATAAACTGCTGACAGTTGACAGGTAAACCTACTGACAGGTAGTCTTGCTGACAGATAACCCTGCTGACAGGTAGATGACACATAGCATCACTGACTATCATAACACTGCTGACAGGTAACACAACTGACTGTAATCTTGCTGACAGCTGTAACCATATTGATGGGTAACTGTCTGATAAGCAGACAGACACTCCTGATGACACACAGCACTGACAGGTAGCCCTGCTGTCAGAGTGGCAGTGTATGTATAGATCTACCGAGGTGTGCCACCCTCAGGAGTCTCCTGGCTGTGTTTGCCTTTCCACTGGCAGCAGCCAGCGATGGAGAGACAGAAGTAGAGGAGTAGATACACATGAACCTCTCAACGCATGAAGAGCAGCACTCAGGGACCACTGACCGTGACCCACTTTGACCCACTTTGCCGGGAGCAGGAGTTCAGGTGTAGGACACAGCAGGAAATGGCAGAAACAAGAAGAGATGGGATCAGGTAGAAACGCGAAATGATGCGATGTCATTGGGTATAAACTGGGTTGGACATAGCGAGGACACATCAGATCAAATGACGGTGCGTGGTGAAAGACAATGTGGGAAAGACGAGGGGAAGATTATGGGAAGATACAGGGTTGATTAGTGGTAAGGAGCACAACTTTACACCTGAAGCACACACCTGTATACAGGGAAAATTATACATCTGAGGTAGCCACAGATTGACATCAATCGATACGACCATCCAATTAAGGTCGTGATCCGTGTGCGCAGACGTAATGTGACATCTCCGTCAGAGCCGAGGGCCTGGATCACCATGCTACAGGTCTATTTACGAATGCACCGGTGGTGCAGCCAAAGTAAACAACATACAATGCACGTGCACCACATGCGACATGACCACTTCGCTGGACATGGGTGGTGCCTGAACCAATACAGTCAACTAGCAAACAAACATGCGTCACCAACAATTGCAAGCACGTCATGAATGCACTGAACACCTCTCTGTTGGTTCATGTGCATGAATGTATGTGCACATGCCTATTTTCATGATGCGGGTGTGTGTGTGTGTGTGTGTGTGTGTGTGTGTGTGTGTGTGTGTGTGTGTGTGTGTGTGTGTGTGTGTGTGTGTGTGTGTGTGTGTGTGTGTGTGGTGTGTGTGTGTGTGTGTGTGTGTGTGTGTGTGTGTGTGTGTGTGTGTGTGTGTGTGTGTGTGTGTGTGTGTGTGTGTGTGTGTGTGTGTGTGTGTGTGTGTGTGTGTGCGTGTGCGTGTTTCTGTGTGTGCATTTGTCTGCATGTGTATGAGTGCATGTGTTTGTTTTCATCAGGGGTTTAACCACAGCCCCACCCACCCACCCACCCACCCGGCTGACTGCAGGTGGCTGGCCAATATGGGTTTCCACTTCCCAGTAATTACAATGAAACCAATACAACTGATAAAACCACCAGAATTAAGAGAGTCCCAGTTGGCTACTAGACTAAATAATTATTTCAAGCACAGGGACACATTAATGACATCATTGACACAACCGGCAGTGAAGACAAAATACATGTCAGTAGTCAGTACTAATTTTAAAATGGCTCAAATCACATGTCTCTCTCTGTAAGAACTAAACTGGCCAATAATGGCTCTACGACACAACTGCTTGCAGACAAGTCAAGTTCACACATTTAACGGAACACTTGATCAATCCAACATAGGGAAAACACATTTCTCTCTTAGGGCCTGGCTTGCATGGATGTGCACATTTATTTCTGAACATATATGAGTGAGTATATGCCAGCTTGATAAAGACTAAAACATTGAGTCCATCACTGAATGTCATTAGGAGTCAAGAATAAGACTAACTGATGAATGCAACTGCCTGTTGGAATGTTGAAGAGCAGACTCATGTATTATATCATTTGCGTCATTATAATACATGTATATACAAATTAATATAATATAAAACAGGCAACTACACGACACAGTTAGATTCTGGCTAACTGTTACTAACAAACTAGTTCTGAAAATAAGGTGATTATTTGGAGATGGTTCAACTGTGTTACGGCTTCACGGAGTGAAGTACAGAGGAACTACAGTAAATGAGTGAACCAGAAAACAAACACATGAAAGTGTAGAGCACACAACACTCACAGCACGGACCACTGCAGTGTGAGCTAGAGAGGCTTGACAAGTTTCTACTGTTTATTATGACCACTCCCCTCCTTAGTATGACCACTCTACAAGTTCTCCTTAGTACGACCATTGTACAACTTAATACAGCAAGCAGCCTTTCAATCAGTTCGTGCATCAAGAAACACTACTTGAATCATAAACAAAGAAACAAACCCATAAAGTGAATAGGTTTCATTAGGTCATGGGCCATTATTAGTTTGTCATAATTTTGTCTGTGTGACTTAATTTATAGCTCATTATCTGCAAGATTTGATGACCTATTTGTTGTCTTACCTTAGAAAGACAGGCTTGCCAGTCTTGTGATTCCGTACGTACGTCCCATTCCCACTAACAGCGTCAGTATCAAACTTGTCAGCGTGCTCCGGGTGTGTTTTATCCTCTGTCACTTGGGAACTTTCTGCCTTTTCCCCTCCACTGGCCCCTGTTGCACCCTCTACCTCCGGCGCAGTTATTCCATTTCCCTGAGCCAAATCCGCCTGATCTATTCCACTTCCTGAAGCCGAATCAGTCAAACCTGTTCCACTTCCTGCAATCGAATCCGCTAAAGTTGTTCCACTTCCTACAGGTGAGTCCAACTGAAACACTACGGTATTTATTTCAACTTCTTCCAAAGGTGAACTGTTATAATTTGCCATAGTTTCACTTTCTGTATCATTCATTTTCACTTTTGTTTGTGTGGTCGAGGCAGCCAAATGTCCGGCTTCTAAAGTTCCATTGGTCAGTCCTGTTGACATTTCTGCGACTTTCCCGCTGGCGACCGTAACGTTATCACTAGTTTCAGTTTTGGTTTTCTTTCCCATGACGTCCATGTACTTGTCCCTCCAGCACCCGTGACACCGCAGTAATGCCACTAGCAAGCCGACCACTCCTAGAACCAGAGCAAGAGTGGCACTAGATATACAGCGGCGCAAGTATGGAGTGAACGCAAGGTACAATTCAACGATGTCGGCACACGCCTTCCTTGGCACGCGCAACACACAGCCACAAGAGATGGCCGTCGCCACAGCCAATGCAGGAACCACTAAACAAACCAGGTACGGAAGTCTCCCGCTCAACGCTGTCTGCATCACCAATTTCAGACGCAGTCGACAGTTCCTGCTGTCGTCACTGCAATAAATGCAATGACAATTCACTCATTTACACTGGCACGAATACAATCACAGTTTTTATCCTTGCACAACAACAAACTATTGCTCCTGAATTCCAGTCGGCAATGATGCGTGGGGGTGGACAATCCAAGGACACAAAGCATCCACTCTGACCACGTATGTAAGCAGTGACCCTTGGCAAGTCAACTCTCACAGCCAGTAAACACCACCGGTGGTTACGTGAACAGACCAGCTCTATGTGTACTGCAGCATCCCACAAACAGCAGACCGTGCACCGTGCATGCACGTACACGTGCACTCAGCTGTGTGACAGAACCCATGAGCACCTATCATTGTAGCCTCTCCCCGTGGAGCCGTGTGACCCCGCCACAAGCTAGCCTGGACGCAGTGAGAGCCGGAGTGGAGAAGCGACAACCTCCTCAGTGCTTCTTATGCCTGTGCCTGGCCGAGCCACCGGTCCACTGTGTCCATCCTCAGCACTCCATGCACTGACGCCTGTTCTCTGTTTATCACAATGCACTTGGCAAAGTCTACATGCCTGGCAACAACACCGGCTCTCAGAACACTCCATGCGAACGGACTCTGCTCCACGATGGCCCTCGTTGCATTCTGGGTAACCACCAATTGCACGCAAGATTCATCACCGGTCCGCGCCGCTTCTTGCGGTAATTACGTATTCATTTAGCTGCGATCATAATTATAATAATACGGTCAAGGTCAGATCTGCTCGGGAATCACGGCCGGCCTTTCATCAGGGATCTAGTTCATTATAGTCACACCAAATGTAAAACCAGACATAACCGGTCTCTTCGAATGGCTGTCCGTTTTACAGATGGCATGATAATATTGATCTGCTTACAATAGACACATATATTGGAGAAGACAAGACAGGCAGTTGTGTGGCGTGGTTCAGCAAAGCCCACTTACTAAACCTATTATTAGTACATTGCATTTATGCAAGTCATAATGAGTGCTTTAGTTATGAGGGTCGCCTCCATTAGACAAGGCAACAGATAATCTGGCTGTGGCTAGGCCTACATGTTCACAGGCCTAGACCCCCAACTCTGTCAATACAGCTGCCAAGCAATTACCAGCCGGCTGTCAGCAAAATCACATGAACACCTTATGGCAGGAAATCTCACTCCATTGACATGGTTGTTATTCTGTGTATTGCAGACCCTGGTAATTAGCCAAGTAGTAGACTTGCCATCCGTAGGACTAGCGTACTCAGGTATACAGCATGTGCACAAGACTACACACGTTTCTTCACACGTGTATGTGTACATGTGTATGTATGTGAGCCATTTACACATGTCTGGAACTGGTCTACATCAACATGCCTCCCCCGGGTCAATACAGCTGCTTCCTAAATCACATACCCAAGGTATATGTGACAGCTAGCCACCCATTCATGCCAACATCGTCCACCGGCAACCGAGCAATCTCCAGTACAGCCTTAGCAAACCTCACCTCTTCCATTATCCTACACAACTGGTATCGCCGACATAATAATTCCTGTAACAATAGCTACGTGTGATGACCTTCACAGATAAGCAACCGATGCAACAAAAGGACTCCTTTCCCTCCCTACCTGTTTATCGTCCGCACTGTTTTCACGTTGTTATTTTCCATCGTGCCAAAACTATGAAGTCGGGGAAATGCCGACGTCGGCACTGACAGTGTTTTTGTCCCTACCTCTAGCCAGCGCTAATCCGTGCAATGCTGCTGACAAAAGCACATGGCAATTACACTCAGTTGCCAAGCAGTAGTCAGTGATGCGCGACAATAACTTAACACGCCACGCTGTTTGGGGAAGGCAGGCGTGGCGTGACTGTCATGTCTGGCGTTGTTTTGGGGATAGAGGTCGGGGAGGGTGCGATGTCGTGGAGAGGGCTCACAAAAACGCGGCTGTCAGCGGTTATTTGTTTAACAAAGCCGGCCTGTCACTGAAGGGTTGTGTGTTGACTTGAAGCAGGGACATCTGTGACAAATACGTACGTCAGCCTGGTTAAGTCTACTGACTAAGTACAGACCATGTAGGGTTAATTCTATGTACTGACTGGCTCCTACTCATTGCCACAGACACAATAAGCATGCACTTTGGAAGGCAAGTTCTGTACATACTATCAGACGTAAAGATGTGGAGTTTGCATAGTACACCTAGGAGAGATAATACAACAGTGACTTCGAGGGTTGGCACTACAAAGTTGTCTACACCCGGGTAGTTTATAACTTGTAAATAACTACACTTGATGCGCAAATGAAAGAAAAAAGCTTGTCACAAACTTCTCTTAAACTGACACCAATGTAACACAGTCAACACAGAGCACCCTGGTGACTAACACAAAATGTACACAGCGTGGGAAACCAACCGAACAGTCCCTCATGTCTTCTAATTGGTAAGCAAACATACACAATAAGATCAACACTCACTCTCTACTGTACCCTGTGGGCAGGGTGGCTATTTTTACACTGGCACCACCAGACAGAAGTCTCTACATGCAGCCAGGTGCACATGCACTGACAGGAGACATGGGCCCCTGTCACACCACTCACACCACAGCCCTGTGTCACCTCACTGTACCTGTGTCACCTGACAGGGACAATGGCCTGGCTTGTCTCCTAACTCTCCCGGCACCTTTAAGGTGTCATCCGCCATGGTCATGTCTACTTACCTAACAATATCACTCACTCAACAATTTAAAACCCTCCGAGTATTAGATCTTGTTGATAAATATCTAATTTTAATTGTCATAATTACCAATTAATGAATATTTAATTACGTATTTTATGGGTGGTTTTTCAAACGAAGTGCGCAAATATTATTTATCTTAGTGGTCCTGGATGTTATCTGTGTAAGAACCAAGTGTGAGAACTGAGATGAACTTACGTAAGTAACTTGTGTAAAGTTTACAGTTCAAATGTACGGGCAGAGCACAGACATGTGTACAACACGGACACATACACAGCGATAACAGGTGATTTAAGACAATCCGACAAAATAACTTACAAGAGTAACAAGACAACAACAAGCATAATAAAATGTGTTATTTTACATTGCATATTTCACAAGCTAAATGTTGATATCGAAGTTACTGTCTACAAAATTATTAAAATAAATAATTTTTCAAATCTCTACAGTGTGGTCACGTGTTCATACAGTGTGGTCACGTGTTCATACAGTGTGGGCACGTGTTCATACAGTGTGGGCACGTGTTCATACAGTGTGGGCATGTGTTCATACAGTGTGGCACGTGTTCATACAGTGTGGTCACGTGTTCATACAGTGTGGGCACGTGTTCATACAGTGTGGGCACGTGTTCATACAGTGTGGGCACGTGTTCATACAGTGTGGGCACGTGTTCATACAGTGTGGGCACGTGTTCATACAGTGTGGGCATGTGTTCATACAGTGTGGGCACGTGTTCATACAGTGTGGTCACGTGTTCATACAGTGTGGGCACGTGTTCATACAGTGTGGTCACGTGTTCATCCAGTGTGGGCACGTGTTCATACAGTGTGGGCACGTGTTCATACAGTGTGGGCATGTGTTCATACAGTGTGGGCACGTGTTCATACAGTGTGGGCATGTGTTCATACAGTGTGGGCACGTGTTCATACAGTGTGGTCACTGTTCATCCAGTTCACGTGTTCATACAGTGTGGGCACGTGTTCATACAGTGTGGGCACGTGTTCATACAGTGTGGGCATGTGTTCATACAGTGTGGTCACGTGTTCATCCAGTGTGGGCACGTGTTCATACAGTGTGGGCACGTGTTCATACAGTGTGGGCATGTGTTCATACAGTGTGGTCACATGTTCATACAGTGTGGTCACGTGTTCATACAGTGTGCGCACGTGTTCATACAGTGTGGGCACGTGTTCATACAGTGTGGGCACGTGTTCATACAGTGTGGGCATGTGTTCATACAGTGTGGGCACGTGTTCATACAGTGGGCACGTGTTCATACAGTGTGGGCACGTGTTCATACAGTGTGGGCATGTGTTCATACAGTGTGGTCACGTGTTCATCCAGTGTGGGCACGTGTTCATACAGTGTGGGCACGTGTTCATACAGTGTGGGCATGTGTTCATACAGTGTGGGCACGTGTTCATACAGTGTGGTCACGTGTTCATACAGTGTGCGCACGTGTTCATACAGTGTGGGCACGTGTTCATACAGTGTGGTCATGTGTTCATACAGTGTGGTCACATGTTCATACAGTGTGGGGCTGTGGGCACGTGTTCATACAGTGTGGGCACGTGTTCATACAGAGTGGTCACGTGTTCATACAGAGTGGTCACGTGTTCATACAGTGTGGGCACGTGTTCATACAGTGTGGTCACGTGTTCATACAGTGTGGTCACGTGTTCATACAGTGTGGTCACGTGTTCATACAGTGTGGGCACGTGTTCATACAGTGTGGGCACGTGTTCATACAGTGTTGGCACGTGTTCATACAGTGTGGTCACGTGTTCATACAGTGTGGGCACGTGTTCATACAGTGTGGGCACGTGTTCATACAGTGTGGGCACGTGTTCATACAGTGTGGGCACGTGTTCATACAGTGTGGGCACGTGTTCATACAGTGTGGGCACGTGTTCATACAGTGTGGGCACGTGTTCATACAGTGTGGGCACGTGTTCATACAGTGTGGGCACGTGTTCATACAGTGTGGGCACGTGTTCATACAGTGTGGGCACGTGTTCATACATTGTGGGCACGTGTTCATACAGTGTGGGCACGTGTTCATACAGTGTGGGCACGTGTTCATACAGTGTGCGTGTTCAACATGTGGTCGTGCATACAGTGTGGGCACGTGTTCATACAGTGTGGGCACGACTGTTCATACAGTGTGCATGTTCAACAGTGTGGGCACGTGTTCATACAGTGTGGGCACGTGTTCATACAGTGTGGGCACGTGTTCATACAGTGTGGCACGTGTTCATACAGTGTGGGCACGTGTTCATACAGTGTGGGCACGTGTTCATACAGTGTGGGCACGTGTTCATACAGTGTGGGCACGTGTTCATACAGTGTGGGCGCACGTGTTCATACAGTGTGGGCACGTGTTCATACAGTGTGGGACTGTTCATCAGTGGGTGTCATACAGTGTGGGCACGTGTTCATACAGTGTGGGCACGTGTTCATACAGTGTGGGCACGTGTTCATACAGTGTGGGCACGTGTTCATACAGTGTGGCACGTGTTCATACAGTGTGGGCACGTGTTCATACAGTGTGGGCACGTGTTCATACAGTGTGGGCACGTGTTCATACAGTGTGGGCACGTGTTCATACAGTGTGGGCACGTGTTCATACAGTGTGGCAGCGTGTTCATACAGTGTGGGCACGTGTTCATACAGTGTGGGCACGTGTTCATACAGTGTGGGCACGTGTTCATACAGTGTGGGCACATGTTCATACAGTGTGGGGCTGTGGGCACGTGTTCATACAGTGTGGGCACGTGTTCATACAGTGTGGGCACGTGTTCATACAGTGTGGGCACGTGTTCATACAGTGTGGGCACGTGTTCATACAGTGTGGGGCACGTGTTCATACAGTGTGGGCACGTGTTCATACAGTGTGGGCACGTGTTCATACAGTGTGGGCACGTGTTCATACAGTGTGGTCACGTGTCAACAGTGTGGGCACGTGTTCATACAGTGTGGGCACGTGTTCATACAGTGTGGGCACGTGTTCATACAGTGTGGGCACGTGTTCATACAGTGTGGGCACGTGTTCATACAGTGTGGGCACGTGTTCATACAGTGTGGGCACGTGTTCATACAGTGTGGGCACGTGTTCATACAGTGTGGGGTCACGCGTGTTCATACAGTGTGGGCACGTGTTCATACAGTGGTCGACGTGTTCATACAGTGTGGGCACGTGTTCATACAGTGTGGGCACGTGTTCATACAGTGTGGGCCGTGTTCTACAGTGTTGCGTGTTCATACAGTGTGGGCACGTGTTCATACAGTGTGGCATGTTCATACAGTGTGGCACGTGTTCATACAGTGTGGGCACGTGTTCATACAGTGTGGGCACGTGTTCATACAGTGTGCACGTGTTCATACAGTGTGGGCACGTGTTCATACAGTGTGGGCACGTGTTCATACAGTGTGGGACGTGTTCATACAGTGTGGACGTGTTCATACAGTGTGGCACGTGTTCATACAGTGTGGGCACGTGTTCATACAGTGTGGCACGTGTTCATACAGTGTGGGCACGTGTTCATACAGTGTGGGCACGTGTTCATACAGTGTTGGGCACGTGTTCATACAGTGTGGCACGTGTTCATACAGTGTGGGCACGTGTTCATACAGTGTGGCACGTGTTCATACAGTGTGGGCACGTGTTCATACAGTGTGGGCACGTGTTCATACAGTGTGGGCACGTGTTCATACAGTGTGGGCACGTGTTCATACAGTGTGGGCGTGTTCAACAGTGTGGCAGTGTTCATACAGTGTGGGCACGTGTTCATACAGTGTGGGCACGTGTTCATACAGTGTGGGCCGTGTTCATACAGTGTGGGCACGTGTTCATACAGTGTGGGCCGTGTTCATACAGTGTGGGCACGTGTTCATACAGTGTGGGCACGTGTTCATACAGTGTGGGCACGTGTTCATACAGTGTGGGCACGTGTTCATACAGTGTGGGCACGTGTTCATACAGTGTGGGCCGTGTTCATACAGTGTGGGCAGCGTGTTCATACAGTGTGGGCACGTGTTCATACAGTGTGGGCCGTGTTACAGTGTGGGCCGTGTTCTACAGTGTGGGCACGTGTTCATACAGTGTGGGCGTGTTCATACAGTGTGGGCACGTGTTCATACAGTGTGGGCACGTGTTCATACAGTGTGGGCACGTGTTCATACAGTGTGGGCACGTGTTCATACAGTGTGGGCACGTGTTCATACAGTGTGGACGTGTTCATACAGTGTGGGCACGTGTTCATACATCGTCTACAGTGTGGCACGTGTTCATACAGTGTGGGCGGTAGTCGTGTTCATACAGTGTGGCACGTGTTCATACAGTGTGGCACGTGTCTCATGGCTGTTCATACATTGGGGCACGTGTTCATACAGTGTGGGCGTGTTCATACAGTGTGGTCATGTTCATACAGTGTGGGCACGTGTTCATACAGTGTGGTGTCACGTGGACTGTCATACAGTGTGGTCACGTGTTCATACAGTGTGGGCACGTGTTCATACAGTGTGGGCACGTGTTCATACAGTGTGGGCACGTGTTCATACAGTGTGGGCACGTGTTCATACAGTGTGGGCATGTGTTCATACAGTGTGGGCACGTGTTCATACAGTGTGGGCACGTGTTCATACAGTGTGGGCACGTGTTCATACAGTGTGGGCACGTGTTCATACAGTGTGGGCATGTTCACAAGTGTATGAACATGTTCATACAGTATAGTATGTAACATGTGGCACTTAGTGCAGTGTTAACTGTGGTGACGTTTCTTACAGTGTGGGCACGTGTTCATACAGTGTGGGCACGTGTTCATACAGTGTGGGCACGTGTTGATACAGTGTGGGCATGAGTTCACATAGCATACGTATGAACACTAATTATAACATTTATTATAATTATTGTAACATTGATGGCATTATAATGGTTGTGGTTGTACATATAAAAAGTTATGAATGCAAAATATATATTAAAAATAATGTATGTACTTGAAAAAATGTTGCAGAATTTGTAACATGTTTTGCTGGGTACTACAACCAAGTTTCACCGGAATAAATTTAAAGGTATTTATAATTTGATGTCTGTACACACCTGTATACGGGCAGCAGGCCAAGATTTGATAGCATCAAAATTAAGGGTTGTCATTATGTTCACATTCACTATATACTGAGGTACACATAAACAAATGTTCACATAAACAAAAGTCCACATAAACCCCCGTGTTTTTGCGGCAAAAACCTTCTCATACCCACAAAGTTAACAACGAGGCACAGGTAACTCAACCAGGGTAGGTTCACATTACATACACACTGGTTAACAATTACAAATTACACTTGAACCTCACTATTAGGGTCAGTGGAACCTCACTATTAGGGTCAGTGGAACGTCACTATTAGGGTCAGTGGAACCTCACTATTAAAGTTACTACAGGGACTTGAAAAACTGACCTAAATGGCCAGGTGACTGTGTTAGCATGACTAATTTCCTATGCATCAGAGAAATTAGTTTGGACTATCTCAGGATGACCTTAATTGTGAGGTGGCTGCATTTCTGAGATAATTGTAACATGAGGTTCGACTGTACACAGTGATAATGGTTAGCCTTATATAATTTATTTCAACACGTGATGATCAAAAGCACCTGGGCGTTTGGTACTTTGTTCCCCCCACTCAGCCCAAATCCAAGACAAACACCTCACATTCTGTACACAGGCTCTCAGTGAACTTGCACTGCAGCCTGCCCCTTGCTACATGACTGGGCCTGGCTACATGACTGGGGCTGGCTACATGACTGGGGCTAAATGTCTGTAGTTATTACATTCCTGGAAATCACAGTGAAATATGTCAGGCGTTAGAGGGAGTCTTATTACTGGAAGTTACATCCGTACAACAAAATGAAGGTCAGTCAGTCCGAATTGTCCTCCTGTGAAAATGGCCCAATGACCAGTGACCACCTACTTCAGTGCTGTCCACTACAGGATGACCACAAACAGCATATGTGGACACTGGACAGACAACATCCTCCTGAAGAGAAGATGCAGGCAATTTTGGGGCACTGAGAAGGACTGCATTACTTGAGAGAGCAGCAGACGTTCCTGTCTAGAAGTAAACATCTGAGATGAAAGACCTGGACTGAATGAATGTTAAAACTGGGACTCCTGAACGATTGATGTTCTCTTTTAGATAGTACTCCCAATGGCTATTTTAATCTCCAAATGCTCAACATGCACTCAAAACGTCCTTCGTAATTATGCCTGTCACTTGTCAATTATTTCACCAAAAATAAACCCATCACAGTGTGTAAACTCCTACATTTTAGTACGATAAAATGTAAGCAATAAATTACCTGTGAAAAGTGGCTCGCTCAGTCCTATAGTTCACATAACACTTTTCTATTTTGGCATATCACAAGCAGCCACTGTTGGCTGTCAGCTCCCTACAGAGGACATCCAACTGTGCAGGGAAGTCACCAGCCCTTGTGTAATCAACAGGACACACATCTCAAATCTTCTTTTATTTCAATGACTTATACACTTTTTATTAATATATTTCAATGTCATAATATCTCATGATCAACATCTTAGATTAAAATTCTTCTTACAAATTCAACAACGGAACACATTTTTACTAAATCAACTGCACATAAAACTATTATCTGACCTATTGTCCACATTAAGTGTTTGAACAATAAACACAAATGACCTAGATTTATAAGTGTTAATGACTTGTAGTGGAACATCTAAGTGGAGGTAAGAAACAAACAAAGCCCAGTACATAAAAAGCTGGAATCGACATTCCAGTATATCAACAATTTAGATTAAACCTAGGTTCTTAATGTTAGATTTCAAATTGTATCTGCATTCTAAAACCACGGACATTCAGTAGTGACATCTTGTGTAAAATTACCTAACTTTGCTTTGAATACTGTGAGTAGTGACACCTGGTGTAATATTATCTAACTTTGCTCTCAGTAGTGACATTGTAAACTTAATTTTAACCTTCTATTTAAAACAACTCATCTGGTTATATGGGCTATTTAACTTCTTGTCATTTTGTAAACAATATGTTATTAAGTATGCAGAAATTTTTTTGATATGAATTTTGATAGGGTTAACATTTAAACAACAAAGCCGTCACATTAAAATTAATCTAATAACCTTAAATATACTGGTGTATCAAATAAACAAACCTTATTCACTAGTAGCAAACTTCTGATTTGTTATCTGGCAATCTATCAAGTTTCAGTGATCTTACTTGCTAATGTAAAAATCCAAACTCAATTAACATATCAAATCTTCTGTCAGTAATATTTTACATCAAGATAGAAATGTCCACGCTTCAAAATGTTTACTTAAATACCAGGAGTTTGTGCTCCGACGTGATGTCCTGGTGTGTGTTGGTGTGCACTTACAACATTTGTGTACAACATTTCATTCTGTGCCCCCAAAATACCGCTTCAAATAACAGCTCTGAAATGTGTACAGTGGAACCTGTGTATTAAGGTCACCCTCCACACTGAGCTAGTGTTGTGAATAACAAGTTGTTGCTATTAGCAGGGCAGGGTTCATATTGAACATATACTTTACTTTGCAAAGCTAATTTAGAATTGTCATAGGGTGACGTTAAATGTGAGGTTAGATGCAACAGTATATAGAAGGAATAAGAAGTGCTAAGTAAATAAAGAATGAAGCAGTTAAGTAGAAGTAATGCAGCTGCATTAACTAGTTAAGTAGAGGTGTGTGTTTACATCAGGGCAGTTGAGGCGATGAACTATGTAACATGTCAAATTTGGATCAACAAGATCTACGTGAAAACAACACAGAAAACTACAGAGACAGCCCTAAACCGACATGAATAAACTACTGAACATTTCTCAGGAATTATTGGTATCATCAACAAATCAGCCCAAACCATGAGATGACAAAAAAGCCACATTTTAGACCGGGATGGAGCAAAATATGTTGATAAAGAACCAAATGGAAGAACCCCATAGATAAAGGAAGCCATGTGGGAAGATGAAAACAAATTAACAGCTTGACAAGGACAGTTACGAGCTACTCTATGAGTACGATGACATCATTCATCATTAGTATTGAGTAAGTCAATGTGTACTGTTCAACGAAAAGTCTTTACAGGTAAAAAACATCTTGATTTGGATATGACAAGTGAAAGTGTTTGATGAGACATGAAGAACAAGACCGAGGAGTTGGCAGATGACAAAGAACACACACAAACAGACAAGTAGCAAAATGCACCAATGAAGGATAATTCATTTTCAAAGTAAAGGTAAGTTCTTATATATATAATGAAATATTCAAATGCACTTTACATTTTGCCATTTGGCAGACTTTTATAAATAATAAAAATTATAAATAACAGTATTTGTCTACACCATATCTCTAGCAATAAAACCATTCAGAGGCGCATTACGCTTTACATGAATATACAGATTACCTTAACATAAAAAGTAGAGACGTAGTTGTAAAATAAATAGATCAGTTAAAAAAATTCACTATAAATAAATAATATTAGTCTTAATAATACTAAAATACTAAAACTGATAAATATAGTTAATTATATTACAATTTAAAAATAAATAATAAAATAGTTGATAAATAGTAGATGTTAAAAATAGTAGATATTAAAAATAAATAATAGTTAATTATATTACAATAAAAATAATAATAATAAAATAGTTGATAAATAGTACATATTAAAAATGTTCAGATATGATAAAAATATTCTTTTAAATCAAGCACCATCTTGAGGTATCTGGGAAGCATTCAGCCATGCTGCAATTATTGCACACAAAAATGCATATCCACTGTTGTCATTCGTAGCTGAGTGAACTGAAGCAATGAAGACTGAACAAAACTTGCAGAGGATTTGACATGACAACACAGGATTCAAAACGACAGTCTACATACTGTAGCTGCTCCAATATAACTGGAAGCATGTGCGATTACAACACAGAGATCTAACTGTGATATATCTGTGGATGTTTACAACAATTTACTAATGCATGAAAGAGTTAGATGCAAGTGTGGGGTCACATGTCAGGTGTTCTACAAGTAACAACTGGCCTAAGTATGTTGCATCACTTCCCAGACCACTTACTGGCCTCTCTAATCCATCATATCACAAAGCCAAGCATAGATATCCAGGCACTGCCCACTGGTCAATGCATGGCCATATACACTGGTCAGCTGAGCACAGTCAAGCAGTGGCCAATCAACATAATCTATAAGCACTCATTGACCAGAGGTCAGGTGTTCTGGCCATGGCCACTGTCAATATGACACTTCACTCACAATAGACAGAGTTAATTAAATTTAAGTATGGCTTTAATTATTATTCCAACATATTCAATGGACAATGTATCAAGGCTAAGCACATTAATCCTCATCACAAATCCATTAAACACATTTAACTTTAACGGAAAAATTCCTGCGATATTAAAATATAATTTAACCTGAGTTGATTGGTACATCTTCGACTGAACTCGTCTGTAAAACAGTTGCATCCTGCGAGGATTCTGCAACATCCTAGCCATGGACCTGGCATGACCCGCAGTCAACACTGTCAGCTGATGCAACAATCCTTGAATGACCCCTACAGATGGCCACACCACACCTCGCCTAGAAGGGACGTAAACACACTGCCCCTGGACACTTGGATACTGCTTCGTTGTCAAGGAGACGGAGGTGCCTCTCCCATGAATAGTCATTGGGATATTTAAATGAGTTCTGTGCTAGGCTGATCCCAATGCTCCAGTGATGCAACTGTGTTAGCCACAGCCACTATCATACTGAGACAGTGACTGGGTATGGTATGTACGCATTGGTATGTACGAGTACACCATTGCAAGTGTGCACTTTACTGGCACTGTGAGACTGGTGTAAATGCCAATCACAGTGTGGTGAAGTAACAAGACAGTCAACTTACTACCTTTTCTACGTTTATAACTCAAATCAATCTTAAGCAATTCACAACAGTATTGTACAATGCACCAAGTGAACTGACAGACTGTCCCTGCATCAGCCACTAAGTATCACAATGCACCAAGTGAACTGACAGACTGTCCCTGCATCAGCCACTAAGTATCACAATGCACCAAGTGAACTGACAGACTGTCCCTGCATCTGCCACTACGTATCACAATGCACCAAGTGAACTGACAGACTGTCCCTGCATCAGCCACTAAGTATCACAATGCACCAAGTGAACTGACAGACTGTCCCTGCATCAGCCACTAAGTATCACAATGCACCAAGTGAACTGACAGACTGTCCCTGCATCAGCCACTAAGTATCACAATGCACCAAGTGAACTGACAGACTGTCCCTGCATCAGCCACTAAGTATCACAATGCACCAAGTGAACTGACAGACTGTCCCTGCATCTGCCACTACGTATCACAATGCACCAAGTGAACTGACAGACTGTCCCTGCATCTGCCACTACGTATCACAATGCACCAAGTGAACTGACAGACTGTCCCTGCATCTGCCACTAAGTATCACAATGCACCAAGTGAACTGACAGACTGTCCCTGCATCTGCCACTACGTATCACAATGCACCAAGTGAACTGACAGACTGTCCCTGCATCTGCCACTACGTATCACAATGCACCTAGTGAACTGACAGACTGTCCCTGCATCAGCCACTACGTATCACAATGCACCTAGTGAACTGACAGACTGTCCCTGCATCAGCCACTACGTATCACAATGCACCAAGTGAACTGACAGACTGTCCCTGCATCAGCCACTAAGTATCACAATGCACCAAGTGAACTGACAGACTGTCCCTGGACCAGCCACTAAGTATCACAATGCACCTAGTGAACTGACAGACTGTCCCTGCATCTGCCACTAAGTATCACAATGCACCAAGTGAACTGACAGACTGTCCCTGGACCAGCCACTAAGTATCACAATGCACCAAGTGAACTGACAGACTGTCCCTGGACCAGCCACTACGTATCACAATGCACCAAGTGAACTGACAGACTGTCCCTGCATCAGCCACTAAGTATCACAATGCACCAAGTGAACTGACAGACTGTCCCTGGACCAGCCACTAAGTATCACAATGCACCAAGTGAACTGACAGACTGTCCCTGCATCTGCCACTAAGTATCACAATGCACCAAGTGAACTGACAGACTGTCCCTGCATCTGCCACTACGTATCACAATGCACCTAGTGAACTGACAGACTGTCCCTGCATCAGCCACTACGTATCACAATGCACCAAGTGAACTGACAGACTGTCCCTGGACCAGCCACTAAGTATCACAATGCACCAAGTGAACTGACAGACTGTCCCTGCATCAGCCACTACGTATCACAATGCACCAAGTGAACTGACAGACTGTCCCTGCATCAGCCACTAAGTATCACAATGCACCTAGTGAACTGACAGACTGTCCCTGCATCAGCCACTAAGTATCACAATGCACCAAGTGAACTGACAGACTGTCCCTGCATCAGCCACTAAGTATCACAATGCACCAAGTGAACTGACAGACTGTCCCTGGACCAGCCACTAAGTATCACAATGCACCAAGTGAACTGACAGACTGTCCCTGGACCAGCCACTAAGTATCACAATGCACCAAGTGAACTGACAGACTGTCCCTGGACCAGCCACTAAGTATCACAATGCACCAAGTGAACTGACAGACTGTCCCTGGACCAGCCACTAAGTATCACAATGCACCAAGTGAACTGACAGACTGTCCCTGGACCAGCCACTAAGTATCACAATGCACCAAGTGAACTGACAGACTGTCCCTGAACCAGCCACTAAGTATCACAATGCACCAAGTGAACTGACAGACTGTCCCTGGACCAGCCACTAAGTATCACAATGCACCTAGTGAACTGACAGACTGTCCCTGGACCAGCCACTAAGTATCACAATGCACCAAGTGAACTGACAGACTGTCCCTGGACCAGCCACTAAGTATCACAATGCACCTAGTGAACTGACAGACTGTCCCTGGACCAGCCACTAAGTATCACAATGCACCTAGTGAACTGACAGACTGTCCCTGGACCAGCCACTAAGTATCACAATGCACCAAGTGAACTGACAGACTGTCCCTGCATCAGCCACTAAGTATCACAATGCACCAAGTGAACTGACAGACTGTCCCTGGACCAGCCACTAAGTATCACAATGCACCTAGTGAACTGACAGACTGTCCCTGGACCAGCCACTAAGTATCACAATGCACCAAGTGACCTCACAGACTCTCCTGCATAAGCCATCATTGAGGTGCCCATAAATCAGGCAATGCCAGAAAGCACTGATTGAACTGCCTGTCCCTACATCGCCTGTTATGAGGAGCAATGTGTTGAGTCAACGATGCAAGTGTTCACTGTATACCAAGTTAGTGAGAACTCAGACAACCCAGTGTCCCAGTGTCCAACTTGTCACATAAACAACCACCCCACATCAGAGTGAGTAACACACTGACTTCTACATTCCAATCCATAAGAATGAGTGCTTTGTTAGCAAACTTAACACTGACTTCCAACTGAACATTATACCTCCAGGCTACCTACTCACCAAATTATATTAATTATTACAACCTGGTTTGAAGAATAATTAAGCTAATTAACTGTCAGCATCAGCCTACCAAATGAGTTTAATTACCTGATGTTCGAATTGAAATTGGCACTCAAAACGTTGAAGTGAGTTAAATTTATTTAGTTGTGTAAAAAGAAATTTAATTTTGATTACATTCTTACAACTTGATGAACTTGTTCAATGATACCTGTCATTGCCTGATGTTGAACCAGTCAATTCTTTCAACCAACTACATAAACAACAGCATGCATTCTGTAGTCAACCAACTGTGAATATGACTCTTACAGTCACATATTTGATGACAGGTTTAGCGCCTGGCACAGCAGGAATGTTGTGTTTTATTAAAATCAATACCATCCTTGTATGGTGAAGATATATATATATATATATATATATATATATATATATATATATATATACTATGCATAAATTTAAAAAATAAATTCAAATATATTGGATTAATAAAAATATTCACAGTAATTATTATGTTCATGCTTAAAACAAAACTATAGCAACAGACGTTAACAATCTATTACCTACACACAAACCTACCGGTACATACAACATGTTTTTTCTCAAGATTAAGGATAATTACAATTGTGTCTGTACATACCATTAAAATGATACGGGAACCCACAAAAGGCTTACATTTCTTAAATAAATTTTCAACATTATTGTTTCCTAATGAAACATTTACATTTTGAATAAACAAGAAACCCGCAACCACTGCAAACAGTAACTGTATGAGTAGCGAGCAAAACGAAGTAAAGAACATATTTTGAAACAACTTGCACAAATACGAACACTTAACTAGGTGGTATTAATAGCTAGACCCGAGATTTTGGGCCACATACCCTAAGATCATCCTGGGCCAGAGCCCTCGTTTCCTGCAGGGAACAAAACACATAGGAACTTAGTCAGGTTCTACCAGTATCAAAGGTGCTACCAAAACGTCAGTCAAACAAACTGTTAAAGTTAAAGTGCTCTTACACCTGATGTGAACAAAGTTGCTAGTGCAAAACACGCCTTAACTTCTTTAGCATACCTTGGTTTTAGTTTCAAGAGGTCCCTAAAAACGAAAACACATTTGTACACGACAACAGCAGCACCGAGTATAAACAAGTTCTGTGAGAGCCAGACGCGTCAGTCATACTGACTCACTGAGGAGCCAAAAAAGCCCCTTTTTAACCCCGCATAGATACCTTACCAGTGTATGGCATGGCGACACCATTTATGGGAACTTCCTGATGTGTATCAAACAGGTTGCCATTGATAACAACACAAACATTAAGGAAACCATTTTCTGTCATGTGTTGACTGAACTACATAAAAGGAGTTCATCGGATTGCAAAGTTATCCTAAAAATATCCTTGACAATCAAAACACCAAATTTAATGTAATCGTAGTATGTTAAATGCTATAAAATAATTATTACATTAATTATAGTAAACATACATAGATGGTTTTAAAATAAAGATCCATGCCTGGAGAATCTGTCACAGTAACATTTACACATGACTGATGCACTGAAGCCACAATTACTAGTTACTGTTATAGACCATTATATTATTTTGATGGCCTAAATGTGTCTTAATGTATAAAGTACAATAAAAATTGTCCTAACTGCAAATATCCTCAAACTGATATATCACTCCTGTGAACACATTCACTTGGGAACTACATTCACTGCAGCTAGACTACTGTGCTTCTCTCTTGAGAAAGTGGCAGAAACAATTATCAATTGATATTTCTTTCCCTCTGAGCAGTACTATGACTACTATCTGACTTCGGACCAAACTATTGCCAGTCTAAACATTCTGGAGCACATGACCCACACTGTGCATCATCCCAGATTCTTGAGGTAAAACGGAGCCAGGTTTTGTATACTACAAGAGTGAGACAGAATGGTACATGTGACTAGTGGTCAATCCCAGTGCATGACCACGGCATTTGGACGGTGGAACTGGTTCAGTGACGTACAATCCAACCCACTCACACCCCCACCCTCCAACCCACTCACACCCCCACCCTCCAACCCACCCACATCCCCACCCTCCAACCTACCCACATCTCCACCCTCCAATCCACTCACACCCCACCCTCCAACCCACCCACATCCCCACCCTCCAACCCACTCAAGTCCCCACCCTCCAACCCACTCACATCCCCACCCTCCAACCCACTCACATCCCCACCCTCCAACCCACTCACATCCCCACCCTCCAACCCACTCACATCCCCACCCTCCAACCCCACCTCCAACCACCAATCCCCACCCTCCAACCCACTCACATCCCCACCCTCCAACCCACTCACATCCCCACCCTCCAACCCACTCACATCCCCACCCTCCAACCCACTCACATCCCCACCCTCCAACCCACTCACATCCCCACCCTCCACCCACTCACATCCCCACCCTCCAACCCACTCATGTCCCCACCCTCCAACCCACTCATCCCCACACTCCAACCCCTCACATCCCCACCCTCCAACCCACTCACATCCCCACCCTCCAACCCACTCACATCCCCACCCTCCAACCCACTCACATCCCCACCCTCCAACCCACTCACATCCCCACGACACACCACCATATCCTGATCCCCCACCTTTTCCACAAAGGGCCAAGTGAAAGAACTCATGCATGGGAGATGCCAGGAAGAGACGTTGACCTAGACTGAACTGGGAGGATTTTTTAAAGACAGATTTGGAGAGAGAGAGAGAGAGAGAAAGAGAGAGAGAGAGAGGAGAGGAGATGGAGAGAGAGAGGGGAAGAGAGGAGAGAGAAGAGGAGAGAGGAGGAGAGTAGGAGAGGAGGAGAGAGAAGGAGGAGAGAGGAGGAGAGGAGAGAAGGAGAGAGAGAGAGAGAGAGAAGGAGAGAGGAGAGAGAGGAGAGAGGAGAGAGGAGAGAGGAGAGAGGAGAGAGGAGAGAGGAGAGAGGAGAGAGGAGGAGGAAGAGAGTAAGGAGAGAGAGGAGAGAGGAGAAAGGAGAGAGGAGAGAGGAGAGAGAGGAGGGAGAGGAGAGCGAGAGTAAGGAGAGAGAGGAGGGAGAGGAGAGGAGAAAGAGGAGAGAGGAGAGAGAGGAGAGAGAGGAGAGAGAGGAGAGAGTGGAGAGAGTGGAGAGAGAGAGAGAGAGAGTGGTTGGTGAGAGCTGTGCAGGAATAGTGGAGAATACGAAAGAGCATACACACATCAACAACGAGTATCACCGACACTGACACAGGACAAGAAATAACCATCCTACCTGATCGAGCGTTCGTATTCCTCGTCGGTCATATGGTTGCTCTGCGGTGGCGAGTCATCAAGAGTGTCTGTTGGTGTCGAGCACGTACTGTCAGATGAACTTGGCCTCTGCCGTAGCGTGCCACCATCTTTGTCAGGTGTCAGTGACGAGAGACTGTCTGTTGAGCTCAAGCACCCCCTGGTGGAGTCGTTGTCAAAATCCGACTCTGGCGCATCGCTGTCGATCATGAACCGCACCCTTGTCCCTTCATCCTGTCCATCTTCACCTGTGTCGGTCATGGTTCAGCGCCTCTACAATGTCGCTGCTCCACACTGAAACATAAGGGGTAAGATCACATTACAGGTTGGCCCGCCATTCCCTGATGAACAAGTTCCCAACAGAAATAACATTTAGCAGGTTATTTCAATTTCTGTGAGGACTTATGTGATGCTGAGTAGAAATTATGCTTTTAGTGCAGTGTGACATCATAGCTGTGAAGTTGTGACAGATGACAGTCAGATACAGGGGTCTTTTGGATGTAATCACAACAAATCACTGTCTGGTGTTGGCAGAAATTAAGGAGTTTCAGGCGGGAAACATTTGCGGAAAAATTAGGTAACCAAATTTCATGAATTTGCCAGAGCAATTTCATCGACGTAGGTTAAATATGCTGTGAAGGTTTCAATAAACAGTACAGTCAAATTGATTAGAAAATTAAGGAAATGTTGTAATCGCCACCTATATGAATGGGAAATCAAATGTGGTCTAATAAAAAAGTTACAATATCCTTGGAAAATAGCTAAGAATCCAGGAGGAAAACACAATATGAAACATGTACGTGCTAAAGGAGCACTCTGTTGATTAAGTCAAAACTAAAAACATAAAAACTGTTTGGTTATATATGGGGCTTGCCCATTGGTGTTGTCAGTGACACAATATCCTATAGCTTATTAACTTTACTCTGTTCACTTCAATTTACCTTCATCATGTGTGTATATCAGAAGTTGTCTGACCATTTCTATAATCACAAAACCTAGATATATATATATATATATATATATATATATATATATATATATATATATGTATATATATATATATATATATATATATATATATATATATAGTGTGTGTGTGTGTGCATATAGTTTTATAAACGGGCTAGTTATAGATGCACAAGTTTGAGTAACAAGAAGCTCGAAAAAGACAGTCTAGGTTTAATTTTTCACAATATCAGACCAGCGTAAAATAGAGAGCAAAAATGTGAAATGATTCAACCTGAGTAAGATGCAGTATGCAACACTGGAACTACACAGACCAGTGAGTTGATAGAATGTCTACATGGCTCTGAAGAAGAATGCTAAACATGGCAGAAATGTCACTAATCTTAAACAAACTAGTAATCAATAAGAGGCAATTGCTTTGGCAGCTGTGTGGAGATCACACATGCTTGTAGTTGTCTGGACTCTGGACACGACATACAGCGATACACTGTACCTGTAGTTGAATGCAAGGCCAATACTGAGATGTATTCATTGACGCAACAAATACTCAGTTAAGACCATCGTCACCATGGCGATTCACTCATTAATATTCAGTTCAATTGAAGGCAGTTAATTGACTATTGATATGCAGTTCAAATGAAGGCAATTGATTCATTGTAAATTAATATTGCGTTAAAGTTAGTTCAAATGAAGACAACCCCAATTCATTAGTACACTCTATGTATAAAGAGAATTCATTATTTAAGACAAACTTCACATGACAACAATTTAACCCCAGTTTTACCTAAGAGCAGCAATTTGTGCCATTTTTTATCTTAGCAAAGGCATTTGGCTTAGATGTTGCTATACAGGAAGGGAATCATTTCACGAAAGTTATATTAAATGCCTTATCCCCCAATGACCATATTACAGTAATATTGCATAGCTTTGTCACAATAAACAATCTTTATTGACAGAACCATGAGATACTAAATTAATTACTCCATTCCCAGCTCATCACATGATCACAGTCATGTGACATTATTTCATAGGAAAACGAATTACCCTGGGTAGATCATGAAGGATCAGATTACCGACAATAGAAAGTGATCCAACTAAAACTTCTAACTTCCAGCAGAGGAGATTTGCCTTTCAACTGCCTCACTGTCAGTTTGTCACCTACACATATCTATCACTATAGTTTTGACCACTTTTATTTTAATAAAAGCAAATCTATAAAATTAATGTTTTCATCTCACTGTCAATTCCTTATTCTAAAAGCTGGATCAACTGTTAGTTGATCAAAACTTGACCCAAGTCTTAAGTTTGATTTATGATATGTAGACCATAGTACAATCTATTGATGACCACATGATGCAAGAAAGACTGGACACATCACCCGGGTCTTTCAGATGACATATGATGACACAGCCAGGGAAAGACAAACCCTGGCTCAGCTAGGAACAGATAACAGGGCAGTAAAATACCCCATGAGAAACAACATTACAAGGGTAATAAAATACCCTCAAAGGAACACACAAGTTGATACAAGTCATGTCCATCCTGTCATCCACAGAAGAGATTACCCGGCCAAAGTTCATACATACTTAGCCTTCTGGCTGCTCTTAGTCTGTCCACGGTCTACTGCGACAGAGCAGTATTTCAGTATTTAAGTAAGATAAATCAATGACTAGCAAGGTAAATCAAGGTAAAAGTGCTCACCAGTCACTCTACACACACTGTCCAGTGGTGTGGACCAAACCGCCTGACTGACCATAGCACTCAGTTGACCAGTGTTTTGTCTTGGACACACCATGGACCAATCAGATGCCACAAGCAACCATAGGTCTAAGGCAAATAGTCAACAATAAACAATCGCCACGGCCAATAGCTTGCTAGAATGCTTGACCATTGGCCAAGTATGCTCATGTGCATATATGCATGCTTACCCCTCCATGCATGCTTTGATGAAAACTTACTGACTCCCTATAAGCCTTATCCATTTCAAATGCTGTGGGTTTGTGCTTTTCATGGCAATGTTATTAAAAGCGATTCTTTGGGATATAAAATGGATTAATTCTTTTGTGTCCCAAATTATATTGAAAATAGTCTTTGACAATATAAAACTCTTTGTATTGTATGCAATTTTTAATTACTAAAACTATTTCGCATAATACTAATGCAGGTTATAATATACCCGTCCACCCATATTTCTACCCGGCGACAACAGGTTTCACCCATTCAAATGACGGGTGGACGGGTCTCTGCATAAAGCTTTGGTAAGTTCTTTATTTCAGTTGTGTTATCATTTTCTAACATAAATATTACTGCTAGCTAGAAGTAGAAGTGTTAATGTGCTGGTAATTCCCAGATACAGTGCATGTTTATGGCACATGGCTGTGAGACTCTGTGACTTATCTGACTGTCACTGTTACTCCCTTCATATTTACTCTGTTGAACCAGGTTCATTCTGGAGGTTTCAAGCAATTATAATTGGTATATTTTGTTTACTGCAACTCTGCAAATTTCTTCGTTACTGCAACACCCAAGTATACTTATTATTGAATTTGACCAAGTAGTAATACAGTACTACATACTATACCTATTGAAACTTGCATCCATTACTATTAAATTACCATCACTCCAATGTTGATCTAATTATGTGTTTAGTACTGATTTCCTTTACTTATTAATGTAGTTTGTTCATTGAGTTGAGTACCATGTAAACAGACAGATACACAGCAGGGTTTTACAGTGTACCGAATGTAGATTTTAACTGGTGGAATAAAGATAGACAGACACTCAGATGTTGCAATGTCAACATGTGAAGAGCATATTACATTCAAGTAGCCAATGTTTGCACTTTATACAAGGGGGTGCTCAGTGCCTGACTACTACGACACAAATGGTTGCGGTACGCGACAAAATAATTATACATCTATATAGTGCTCACATACTATATTTTTTATAATGCAAAATGCCACCATACATACATCTAACCCATTCAGACTATTATATGTTACTGATATACGTTTATATGTGAGACTGGGACTATACTGTTATTTGACACAGAAGAGTAGTTGAATTTAATGAGTGATACTTTTTGTATATATATATATATATATATATATATATATATATATATATATATATATATATATATATTATATATATATATATATATATATATATATATATATGTATATATATACTTGTATATAATATTATAATATATATTATATACACCATTTACACTCACTTTCTCACTTTTGAGGCATAACTGACAAAGTATATGGCTTGGGAAGACCTTTTTTGCTCCTTCTTTTTTTACTCGTCCACCCATATTTTTACCCGCCCACAACGGGTTTTACTCGTTCAAATGACGGGTGGACTGGATTTAGTGCTAAAATGGTTTAACTAAACTGGTTTAGCAAATCCACTTCAAAAGGTTGATTAGATAAACCGTCTTAACTAAACCAGTTCAAGTTACAAGTGTGTACGCAAGTGGATTAGCTGAACCGTTTAAGTATGTCACAATCATGCACATTCGGTCTCATGCCTCGTCGCTTCCTGTTGTAAACATTTTGGGGAAATACCACTTTGAGCCATCATGCCTCCAACAAGATACACAAACGTAACAAGACAACTGGGATGACGTTGACGTGCGGCTGTTGCTAGAAATGAGGGCAGACGATTAGGTACAACTGGAGTTGGGAGACACTGGCCGAAATATAACAACATATCAGCGCATAGCCGATCGTTTAAACTGTGTGTTGGTCAAGGGGGTGGAGGTGGGGGCATGTATGCAGGTCAGAATGGATTGGAGAATCCCGCCGTGCAAAAATAAAGAGTCAGCAGCAGGCGACGTCTCCTGCCTGGTAAATAAAGAGAATTGTGACGGCAGTGATGTCATCAGCCATTTTGCCACGCTGGTTTGCACACGTGCTTCTTATCTACTTCTACCTTAAAATGCAGGGTTAGAAATAGTGGTAGTCCGGTAGTCCGAGGACTACCAGAAACTTGGTCGGACTACCAAATGTGATGACAGCAGTAGTCCGATGGACTACCACAAAATTTGGGAATATTTTTCTAATGTTGTGTTTGTCATGTTATTTTGCTTAAATCTGGGCCACATGACTACCAGATATATCTGAGGACTACCAGATTTCCCAACTAAGTAGTCCTGCTGACTACCAGAAATTCTGGAGTTGTTTCTACCCCTGAAATGGTTTCGCTGTTGCATGTGTGAACGCTCACAATTTCCAAACATAAACCGGGTTAACTAAATAATTTTAATTATGTAGGTGTGAACGCAGCTTAATCTTATACATTGTATGTGTCATTTGCAAACACATTTGTATGGATCCACAATCCACATTAAATATAAGTGCACTTGAACGCAGCATAGATGTCGCTTGAATTTTGAAATTTAACTGTTCTGGAAATGGAACGTGAACATGCAGTGATTCACTTAGGCCACGGTTTCGTCTCTTGAGTTGGAGGTACTCAGAGAGAATTCCAAGCTTTTATTTGTATCTATTTGTTGACAAGAAATAGATTTGATGTGTAACATAAAACGTATTAAGATATCGAGTTATTATCACATTTATGCCAGTAATAACTACCTCCGATAATTTTAATATGCATTAGTTTATCTATTTATGACTTGATTTCTGCCACTTGATTTCATTGACATTTCTTGCTTAGACATTGCGTATATAACCATAAGTAACTCCCGAAATTACAACAGTTCTGGCTCTTTCTTCTTTTTAAACTAGGGTCGGATGTGTTATAAATTAACCCTGGTGGCCGCTTTGCCAGCTGGACTAGACAGACTGGATATTCAAAGTAGTTGACACATCATCTTCACAAGTGTCTTGTTACGACATATGGCTTTTTATATTATTTGTTATGCATAATTGTTTTGAAAGTAGTAACTTTTTTAAATTTTTATCACTATTTATTTATTATGTATTAATTTATTATTATTTTATTTTTTAAACAACTAGCTCATCACAACACTTAGTAAGCACAGCAGCCCACCAAACTGCAACATAATCTACGAGCAAATCGAATAATTAAAGCGTGAATTTGATAAAATGCTAACATACTAAATTAGAGCCCCGTTACAACTTACGGCAGTTACGCAGAGTAACTAGCAATCACACGACCTGACCTGCTATTAACTTATTTGCAGGCGTATTAATGGACTGGTGAACATAATAATTACAAATAAAACACGTGTTAACATTTCACGTATTGCCGTATTGCTGCTGCGGCACACCTTTCTGATTCATCAATGTCAGAAATTGAATCACAAGCAAAATGATGGCATGTACGGTCAGCATCGCACGGTTCGTAACTGTTAGTGTGTGTGTGCTACGTTCAGCACGGCTTCACGTTTGGCCCGAATGGACGACTTATGTCATGACAGTGCCATAATTGCACTCACCTAGCTGACTGTTGATGCAGTAGTGTTTGCGCTGAAATGCACGTAAAACTGCATAACACGTGCTGACCTAGTTTTGTGTCGCGTTATGCCGAGTTCGCGTGTACTTTTGTTTATCATCGCCTTCAAAACGTCGCCTGTTTGCAAACCACACCGCCTGGCTCTGGTATAAAAATAGCATTTCTGGAGCTTGCTGACAGCCATGCATTTTCCAACGTTTTGAGTTATATCATCAGTTTGCGGTGGTATTTATGAGAAATATTTCCATGAAAACTTCTATCAAAATATTACTATTAATGTTTGTTGATGACAAAGCAATGCCTCTAAGATATATATTTTAAACCTTAAAAAGGGTGCACGCCTTGACAAACACATTCCGAAATGACTAAAAACATCCAAGCCGTGAAGGCATTTTAAATATGAAATCTAACCAGTTATAACGTTTTGTTTTGTAGTTTTGTTAGCAAGCACAGCAGATACTTATTTATTCACAAATGAATCGTTGCATTAAAAGATCTAAAAAAAATGTATTATACGACAACTTGAAAATTCTATTCTATAAAGACCCTTTCTATAAATCTAGCTTAATTTGACTGATCTATATCCCATTTATTGTAATTATCATCAGTTTATTTTAATAACACACTTTCAATTTTTTTACTATTGTGTATCATTCATAACTTTAATAAAAAACATTGACAATATACTAATGGATTACATATACTCAAATGTCTCACAACATTTCTATTATGAAACTTGTGTTATCTTGTGCTGCCATCTAGTGAATGCCTGGAGGCCAATTGCGAATCACCGAATTGTTATCATGATAATTTTTTTATCAGTATTTTAATGGTAAATATGGTATAATATTGTATGCGTCTGATACGAATGCAACAATTTAGGATGTACATTGTGAAGAGAAATGTATACATTAACTTAATTTCGATAGGTAAGCAATATATATGTAAGAACGAGAAACGCGCTGCAACTTCGGCGCCGTTTTATAGCTGTAGTCAAGTTGCCGCTCTCATACTTAGTATGTGAGACCCTGCAATGTTAATTACTATAAACTTTTTTATGGAAATGTATTTTATATAGTTAGGAGAGCAAAATTAGCTTAGTTGCACCATTTCTCAGAATTCAAAATGGCGGTCTCGGCCATCTTAAATTTCGGCAAATTGTCAACCTTTGATCTCGATGACATAGAGGGTCATGTAATACCTCTTTATAAGGGTTTTCCAGGATGGGGAGTCCATTTCTGGAGTTATTTTCTCGGTCCGGAGTCAAAGTCAAGGTCACATCAGAGGTCAAAGGTCAAATTTGACCTAAAATCAGTAACCAATCACCTCTATTGACCGATTATATGTGGTTCGTTGCCTACCTGTTCCAGAATGTCAGGGCTTACTAGGATGAATAAGTAGGTACATGTATGTTTGATATGTCTACATGTAGGTAGGTCCTGGGTATCATAGGAAGTTTGCAGGTTGAGCAATGGGTCGGATTTCATTAATCCCGCAAATTTCCGCCATGCACGCACTCACCAAGCTTTGCAATCAGTGGTTTAAGACCTACTCCTCAGGCCGTTACACTCATCATGTCTTCTGAAGGGCAGAAGTGCCTGTTTAGTCCATGTCACGCCAGTGGAGCGCTACAAACAGTTAAGACCGTGGCTGTGCAGAAGATCGTCGGTACAAGCAAAGGGAAGCCCGACGAACTGTACAAAACTCTGTCTGGAAGTTATATTCTAGCTCACAAATCCCGTTACTGTAGCTAATCTTCGAGGAGTAGAAAAAATGAACAGGGAGAGAGAACGTCTACACTGACTGACACTGGTGTTTCCAAAAGGTTGTTGAAGTCTCAATGTAGTGACTTTGTTTCAATTATGCCCGCTACCTAAGCTGGTATGTGCGACAGATGGAGCACCTTCCCCAGCGTGCCAAGGAGGACCTACTGGCATGTGCACACGTCTGTCGGCACTCGGATTGGGGGACCGCAGTGCCAGCAGATCAGGTCGGAGAGCAGACATATATCAAGCGACGGAAGGGTTCTGGAGGTATGAAGGGCATTACAAGGAGCCCCGAGCAAGTGGCTGTGTGGGTGAATAGTTTTAGTTGACATCGCCATGGAACATATGTACAATGAAGCTGGGGAGGAGCAGAAGCTACACGTTGAAGTAGATGGGGAGGAGAAGAATAAGCACACGGAGGAAGGAGAGGGAAGAAGGAGACTGGACGAGGCCGAGCGGAAGAAGATCACGGTGGAGCTGGAGAAGTACAGTCACCCCCCTCAATGACCAGCAACCAGGTGTCTATAACATCTGCAATGGCCAAGTGGCGCCAGACACAGTGACTGTTCAGAACGCATTAGCCATTGGGAGTGAGCAGAGCAGGCAGTTCTCCGCTTCGCTAAGCAGTGAATTCCACAAGACAATAAAGAAGAAGGTCAAAACAATGGAGTTGTTCAATAAGGCAGTCACTGTCAAGGGGAAGGCCATCTCCGACGTCGTGACGCTGTTCAGTCAGCTGTTAGTCGTGGGGCAGCAGCGCAGCGTTGATATAGCCGATGTCTTCCAGTTTGAACTGAGTCCAGTCCCTCCGGCCCTGATCGATGAGTACGGCTGCTTGAGGAAATGTGACAAGGCCGTACTCGTCAAGTCTCTCAGTGTCTCTGTCACGACTCCATGTGCTTCAGACGTGGTGCTGGCTGATGCCGGTCAGCTTCTGTGTCACGTCGTCTGGCCAGTCTCCTTGACTACAGGAGAACTGGCTGCAAGCTTCGGCACTCGACTGGCCCACTACCCTCCTGTCTCCAAGAAAATCGTTCTGTTCGACAGATATGATCAAGAAGCTCCAAGCGCAAAGGACCATGAGCGGACGAGAAGAGGAAGAGCCAAGGAAGTACATCTAACGACAAACACCCTCCTTCCATGCCGAGAAGTTATTCTTCACAATTCCAAGACCAAGAATCTGCTTAACAACATTCTATGCAGCTATCCCCTTCCACACAACATGCAACTCGTCAACATGCTGGACAGTGTCGTTACTCACGAGGAGGCAGACGTCACTCTCTGCAGCTACATGCAGAAAGCGGTGGCAGCAGGCGCGCAGACCATCCGAATCCTCAGTGATGATACCGACGTCTTCGTTCTCTTGGAGTACTGGACATCAAGGATGCGCGTTGTCGCCAAGATTCAAATGGAAAAGTGGAATGGCGATATATTGGACATCAACGAAACTGTTCAGCGGTTAAGCCCAAAAAAGTGCAGTCAACCTCTCGGTATCCACGCACTGTCAGGCTGCGATACAGTTTGGAAAAGGAAAAAAGTCATCGCTCAAGCTCCTAGAGATAGATATACCAGGTCTCGATCAAGTGCTCGGACAACCTGGTGCGATCCACGCTAAGCTCCAGGAGACAGCATACACATTATTCTTACCCCTCTACGGACAGAAGGGATGTATAACAATGAATGACGCACGTGCTCACTTCTACCGTGGCCACAAGAAACCTCCGCCACTTAACAAACTTCCACAGACTGATGCCAACCTGCTGTTGCATGTGCTCCGAGCTCATCTTCAGATGCTACTCTGGAAGGCTGTGGACCAACGTGATCCACGTGTAGAAGCTCGAAATATTGCCAACTTTGGTAGGAATATCGAAGGCTCCGCCATCACACCGGCCGTCTCAACAGTGCCAGTTGCTCCCCAAGCACTACTGGATGTAGTTAGCTTTACCTGCACTGCAGCGCAGGCCTTTCATGCACGGACTACTGCAAATACGAGAGAGAGGAGACATTTGCTGTAGTCCTTTCATCAGAAAGCAGATGGATATCGAAGACGATGAAGGGGAGACAAGTGTCGATGATAAATAAATATACTCTTTATTTCCTTGTTATATACAGTATATATACTTGCATATCGAAATAGCTGACCAATAAATTCAAACTCACATATGTTTTACTTCCTTAATGTATACATGCATTCTGAGAAATGCTAAAGGTTGTACAAGTAAATTTGACCTTCGATCTCTGACTTGACCTTGACATTGACCCCGTATCCAAAATATAACTTCAGAAATGGACTCCCCATCCTGGAAAACCCTTAAAAAGAGGTATTACACGACCATCTATGTCATTGAGATCACAGGTTGGGAATATTTGCGGAAATTTAAGATGGCCGAAAGCGCCATCTTGAATTCTGAGAAATGCTCAAGGTTGCACAAGGTGCAACCAAGCTAATTTTGGTCTCCTAACCATATAAAATACATTTCCATAAAAAAGTTTACAGTAGTTAACATTGCAAGGTCATCATTATGGCAACTTGACTACTGCCGCGTCGACGTGACAGCGAAAACACGGTTCGTACTGCCATGTCTTCATACATTCTCAACTTCCCACAATTATCTTGGCGCGTCTCAATTATGCGATGTAATGCCTATGCCTTACTTCCTAATCGGAGATGATGCCTTTCCCCTACGCGAGTGGTTGATGAAGCCTTACTCTATAGTCGCAATCTCATAGAGGCTGAAAGAATCTTCTACAGATGTTCTCTAGCCTGACGCATTGTGCAGAACGCTTTCAAGATCATCCCCAATAAATTCCGCTGCCTTCTCATCTCTCTTCAACAGGAGTCACAACATGTGAAAGCATCGTGTTGGTTTGTGCTTGTCTCAATAACCTGATGCATATCAGATATCCTGCCCTGCAGAATGCAGCTTTGGACCGTGAGGTAGAGGACCACCAAATCAGCCGAGGTGCATGGAGAGACGACGCTGTCCTGGTAGATGTGAGGAACACGATAGGCTCCACGCCTGCCACAAAACAAGGCAAGAGACAGAAAGTTGTATTAATATTGGAGATTTATGTGGATATTTCAAGTCATGTTGGTCGAAAAAAAATTTATTTAAAGGTTTAATATAAATCTGGAATGTTTATACAACTCTTGTTTTTGTGTTTAAAAACCTTGAAGTCATTCAAAAGTTTAAAGAAAACTGGATGAAATAAAGTCAAATTTATTTGACTTTATATTAATCTATTCATTCTTTCATGCTTTGGGATTTTCTAATAACTTAATCATATTTCCCCAATAATGATTTAATAAATAAAGTAAAATATTTTGGCTTTTTATCATTATTTTTAATATTAACACAAAGCAACACATTTCACTGGTATATTTAATACAACACTCAACATCAATATACAGCTGTATATCAGTTCACTGAAGTTCATATATAATTTTCACTGAGACGTTGCTGGGGACTGTATGTGCTGGGAAGAGTCATCTTGCACGACTGAGGTGATGAGTTGCCCAGTTCCTCCCTCACTCCTCGGTCTCTCTGGCGTTGACAACTGTGAACTACATGCCAAAGTCATTGCAGTGCCAATTTCAGTTGAACTGTCGGTGCTGCGGGGGTCAAGTGTTGTTGGTGATTGTAATCCTGATAAACCACGTCCAGATAAACCCGAGGTGTTTAGTGAGACACCAACTTGTCTGTTTGCTGAGTGTCTTGTTGCAATTGCTGCGGGAGGAGCAGATGAAGCACGAACGGACATAGAAGATGTCTCGAGGTAATCCGCAGAAAGTGGAGGAAGCTGAGAACCCAACTGTGCTACCGGAGGAAGAAGATGCCAGATGAAGAAGAGGTGCCGTGCCAAAGGAGGAAAAAGGGGATGGTGAAATAATGGCTGCTGACAAAACTGCGAAGAAGGCAGGATGACAGGAGCTGGCGGAGCCTGGAGGAAGGCAGTCTGTTGCTGTTGGCGCTCATCACGGAAGCGAATCAGCATCAGCTTTGTCTGCTGTTGGAGCGACGACCACTGCTGTTGGAGCGACGGCCACTGCTGTTCTGTCAGGTGCGTCATCTCCGACCACCCGAGGTACCGACAATACACAGCACGGCTATCAATCGGAGATTGCAAGATGGCCTCTATCGACTCTTGAACACTTGCTCGAGAGGTAATCTGGTCACAGTTCTACATGATGGCGTCATCCACTGCCTTGCCCTTCCCTTCGTGAGATGATGATGACTTCTTCTGTGTGCTGGAACACGTGAGCTCTGGTTGGGTGTGACTTGACTTGATGGGGAGGATCAGGGACATCAGCAGCATCAGTGTCAGCAGCAGGCTCAGGAGCATCTGTCGGGGGTGGAGCAGTCACATCCTCCCTCTCGCTATCACTCTTCTTAAGCAAATCTCTCCCCCTTGCCTTTGCCTCTGGGTGGCAAGGCTGTAGTATTTGTTCTCCAAACAGCCCAAACTTGGGTTAAAGCAGGAGTTATCTAGAATTAGTGAGTCCACTACAGGTTACACATTTACCCCCTGTGTGGGATATTTTACTTCCCCTGGCATAGGCACCCGATAGAAGGGACCACCGGCTTTTAGCTTCTCCTCCGAAAGACAGGCAAATGTGAGGTGAACAACATTGCGCCTAAATTTCGAAACGGCGTAGGTGGGATTGAACCACCGTCCCCTCGATTGACAGTCCTGCGCTCTACCACGCGACCACCGCTCCCCATTACATTTCTGTTCATAATGCGCTCTCACTACGTTGTTGCAATACGGGTATAACGTAAGGTTGATAACGTAAGGCCGATCACCGGGAGATTCAATAACAAGTGCGAGTGTACATTAGATGTAGTGTTATAGTTCTCATAAACTCGAGAATAAAATCGAAACGAATTAGTTAGACAATTGATATAGCTAGCCTTCATGCTATATGATTGATCAGAACTGATATAATGAAGATGGTTTAGACTTCGAATTATTTCCTCGTAACCCGTTCTAATGGTGCTTTTTAGGTATAGCGAAGTCTCCCAGTTTTATGTGTTTTACCGGATGTGCTTTACTTGTATTAAGAAGTAAATTGGGCTGATAAGGAGCAAAGCAGCCAACTATCAGTAACAGGTGCACCTTAACACATCACCTTGTGAGCGAGCTTCTGTTGTACAAAGAAAACTTGGCTACGTGAATTGTATTTCAAAATAAGTAATGTCAACATACTAAAATAAGACACATGAAACGTAACTTGTATAAGAGGCCGAGGTCACACCGCTGAATGCATCTATACTATGATATGCATAGGCACAATTCGCGCAAATGTCACACATTCTCGCACGCATACACCCATACCCACTGAAGACAGTTACCTTTCTTTGACTGCCATTACGCAAAGCAGAACCCACTACCCCTGGAAACAGTATGCTTGGAAAGCAGCAATCAAAGGCAAACCTCAGAGAGGCAATTTGTTATAGTGTACCTCACGAGTAACCATTGGCTTCCTTCTGAAACATGTGTAGAGAACATTCGATGTTTTGAGACCAACTATGTCATATAATCATTGATATTGATCTACACAAATTGTACTCACTACTAAATCTATTACATTTCAGAGTAAATGGTCACGTGAACGAACAACTTTTATCGCATCGCCTTACATATTTCGATCTGTTTTTATTTGACATCGAGCAGGTCTGGGGACATACCACCAAATGGAGTCCTACGCCATTACCCATAGTAGTCCTGCTTAAAAGAACTGCATTGTGCAGTTTTTGTAAATTCCTGGAAGCAAAGAATGTAGGACTGGTTGAGTAGAATTTTTTTGTGCAGCATGGCATCAGAGCTGTGAAATAATGACATTTGACAGACAGTGACCAGGCGCGTATGCATACAGGTGTAGTTCGGCCTAGAGTTATCAACATTGGCAATCGCCGGCTGATTGGAGCAGAAATGGAGGGGTGTCAGGTTAGAGATTTGGATAGTAAGAGAAAGAGAAGGGAATATGCCATGTTCACGAAATCAAAAAACGTGGTATCTACCCGTCTGGAGAAGACCCAGGAACCCCAGTTGGCAGTTGTCAACCTACGGCAGCATCATAGAGCAAGCAGAGCCTTTGTCGTGTCGCGAGAGCTGGAGAGTATGGGCAAATACTCGAGTCGACAGTGAGTATTTTATTTCAACGCAATGCGTACAATCACTGTATACAGTACTTCGTTGCGACACTGTTGACAAGTTTTATATTTCAAGATCGCAGAGAGTAGAGTGCCTACAATTTTGAACGGAATCTTTATCGTTGAGTGTAGGATTATGAAGGTCAGGAGTACGAATGTTGTTGTATAATGTTTACCTGTCGTATAATGTTATTTGAGAGTGTTTATATGAGATAGGTCGAAACATAATAACGTGTCTCCTGGTGGTGATCGAAACGACTCCTTTAGCACTTGTCCGCAAGGCTGTGAACGAGAGCATGGATATGAGTTCTATGCCATTTCCGACAGGAATGCGGCACTTGTGTAGAATGCGAACTCATCTCAATTGTTTTTATAATTGAAACTTCATTACTAGAGGCGCGGATAGCGTAGTGGTTAGCGCACCCGACTGGCACGCCGGCAGCCTGGGTTTAATACCAGGGCGCAGCAGACCTGACATATTTGGTTTAAATTCCAACGGACAGAGACTGACATTAATGAACTGTGCGGCAGGTCGTGCCGTGCTATATACGCCATGCAAATTGATTGGCATGCCTCGTAGCCTACATAAAAAGTTTCCGAATGTCGCACAGGCCGCTGTAGGCTACCATAATACAACTGTAGTCCTATGTGTGGACCTTATGGCAAAATACGCTAGCGCAAGTACAGACATTGAAAGAAAGAAGATGAAGACTGGAAAAAGCGGTTCCCCAGTTCGATTAGATCACCGATGTTGCCATCATGAAATAAAACGTCGTCAGAAACGAACACGGCGCGTCTGCCGTATTGTCGTGACGTCACAGCACGGTTGTCGTCTTCCGGTGTGACGGTCTGGAACGTCCATCCGGTCTAGGATGTCGTTCAACAATTGCGCATGCGCGCCGAACTGGCGTGATCTCAGGTGGCAGATCAACTTTGACCCCGTGCCAGAATGCCGAGTCTGTGTTCACGACCAATGCTGTGACAATGTTACATAATTTTCATATCTGCGCGCTGTAGCGACGATCTAGTTTTCCCCTACGTTGCACCCCGTGCCAGAATGTCGAGATTGATTTCATGACCCACGCGGCGACTGTGTTACATAACAAATCCTGAAAATGTCGGGAGGAAAGGTGACAAACTGCAGCCACAATGAAATGAATGACCCGTTCAGATAACAATTTTAATTATTTGCCTAAAATTAAACTGATCCTCAATAAATTTGATATATGTTTCACGTGAATTACTTATTTTTAAAAAATTATTACTAAACTAGTTGTGTGAACATTTTAGATTGAAACAATACAACACTTATTAGAAACATGATGCATGAGACAACGTTGCTGCTGAATTCTAAATGGGCTAATTTACAACACATGTATTCACCTATTAATTGGATCTTTTCGGAAAAAGGTGATTTTTTCAAGAGATAATCGAGAATCATATATTACTTACTTCGACTTTTCTGATAAATGCAATGACAAACGTTGATCGCTGTCTTCTCCTACCCCAATGTTAGGTCCTACCCCACTACCTTCTCCTACCCCACTGTCTTCTCCTACCCCAATGTCACGTCCTACCCCACTATCTTCTCCTACCCCACTGTCACGTCCTACCCCACTACCTTCTCCTACCCCACTGTCTACTCCTACCCCAATGTCACGTCCTACCCCACTATCTTCTCCTACCCCACTGTCACGTCCTACCCCACTACCTTCTCCTACCCCACTGTCTACTCCTACCCCAATGTCACGTCCTACCCCACTATCTTCTCCTACCCCACTGTCACGTCCTACCCCACTACCTTCTCCTACCCCACTGTCTACTCCTACCCCAATGTCCCGTCCTACCCCACTATCTTCTCCTACACCACTGTCACGTCCTACCCCACTACCTTCTCCTACCCCACTGTCTTCTCCTACCCCAATGTCACGTCCTACCCCACTATCTTCTCCTACCCCACTATCATCTCCTACCCCACTATCTTCTCCTACCCCACTGTCACGTCCCACCCCACTATCATCTCCTACCCTACTGTCACGCCTACCCCACTATCTTCTCCTGCCCCACTATCTTCTCCTACCACAGTATCTTCTCCTACCCCACTGTCTTCTCCTACCCCACTGTCTTCTCCTACCCCACTGTCTTCTCCTACCCCACTGTCTTCTCCTACCCCACTGTCTTCTCCTACCCCACTATCTTCTCATACCCCACTATCTTCTCCTACCCCATTGTCTTCTCATACCCCACTATCTTCTCCTACCCCAGTATCTTCTCCTACCCCACTATCTTCTCCTACCCCACTATCTTCTCCTACCCCACTGTCTTCTCCTACCCCATTGTCTTCTCATACCCCACTATCTTCTCCTACCCCACTATCTTCTCCTACCCCACTATCTTCTCCTACCCCACTGTCTTCTCCTACCCCACTGTCTTCTCCTACCCCATTGTCACGGCCAACCCACTATCTTCTACCCCATTGTCTTCTCCTACCCCACTGTCTTCCCCATACCCCATTGTCATCTCTTAACCCACTGCCACGTCCTACCCCACTGTCTTGTCCTACCCCACTGTCTTCTCCTACCCCACTGTCTTCCCCATACCCCCACTGTCTTCTTCTAACCCACTGTCACGTCCTATCCCACTATCTTCTCCTACCCCACTGTCTTCTCCTACCCCACTGTCTTCACCTACCCCACTGTCTTCTTCTAACCCACTGTCTCGTCCTACCCCACTATCTTCTCCTACCCCACTGTCTTCCCCATACCCCCACTGTCTTCTTCTAACCCACTGTCACGTCCTACCCCACTATCTTCTCCTACACCACTGTCTTCTCCTACCCCACTGTCTTCCCTTACCCCACTGTCACGTCCTACCCCACTGTCTTCTCATACCCCACTGTCTTCTCCTACCCCACTGTCTTCTACCCCACTGTCTTCTTCTACCCACTGTCACGTCCTACCCCACTATCTTCTCCTACCCCACTGTCTTCCCCATACCCCCACTGTCTTCTTCTAACCCACTGTCACGTCCTACCCCACTATCTTCTCCTACCCACTGTCTTCTCCTACCCCACTGTCTTCCCTTACCCCACTGTCACGTCCTACCCCACTGTCTTCTCATACCCCACTGTCTTCTCCTACCCCACTGTCTTCTCATACCCCAAACCTCCCACCCTTGTCTTCTCCTACCCCACTGTCATTTCCCACCCCACTGTCTTCTCCTACCCCACTGACTTCTCCTACCCTATGTCCTCTCCCACCCCACTTCTCAGCCCTGTCTCTCAGCCCTACTGTCTTCTCCTACCCCCTGTCTTCTCCTACCCACTGTCTTCTCCCACCCACTGTTCTCTCACCCCTGTCTTTTCAGCCCCACTGTCTTCTCCTACCCCATTGTCTACTTCTACCCCACTGACTTCTCCTACCCCTGTTCTCTCCTACCCCACTGTCTTTTACCCCTGTCTTCTCTACCCCACTGTCTTCTCTACCCCACTGTCTTCTCCTACCCCACTGTCTTCTCCTACCCCACTGTCTTCTCTCCCCACTGTCTTCTCCTACCCCACTGTCTTCTCCTACCCCACTGACTTCTCCTACCCCACTGTCTTCTCCTACCCCACTGTCTTTTCCTACCCCACTGTCTTCTCCTACCCCACTGTCACATCCTACCCCACTGTCTTCTCTACCCCACTGTCTTCTCCTACCCCACTGTCTTCTCCTACCCCACTGTCTTCTCCTACCCCACTGTCTTCTCCTACCCCACTGTCACATCCTACCCCACTCTCTTCTCCTACCCCACTGTCACATCCTACACCACTGTCTTCTCCTACCCCACTGTGTTCTCCTACCCCACTGTCTTCTCCTACCCCACTGTCTTCTCCTACCCCACTGTCACTCCTACCCACTGTCTTCTCCTACCCCACTGTCTTCTCCTACCCCACTGTCTACTCCTACACCACTGTCTTCTCCTACCCCACTGTCTTCTCCTACCCCACTGTCTTCTCCTACCCCACTGTTTCTCCTGCCCCACTGTTTTCTCCTACCTCACTGTCACATCCTACCCCACTCTCTTCTCCTACCCCACTGTCACATCCTACCCCGCTGTCTTCTCCTACCCCACTGTCACATCTTACCCCACTGACTTCCCTAGCCCCACTGTCTTCTCTAGCCCCACTGTCCTCTCCTACCCCACTGTCTTCTCTAGCCCCACTATCTTCTCCTACCCCACTGTCTTCTCCTACCCCACTGACTTCTCTAACCCCGCTGTTTTCTCCTACCTCACTGTCTTCTCATACCCCACTGTCTTCTCTTACCCCATTGTCTTCTTCTACCCCACTCTCTTCCCCTACCCCACTGTCACATCCTACCCCACTGTCTTCTCCTGCCCCACCCTCTTCTCCTAACCCACTGTCTTCTCCTACCCCACTGTGTTTTCCTACCCCGCTGTCTTCTCCTACCCCATGTCTTCTTCTATCCCACTGTCACATCGTACCCAATTGTCTTCTCCTACCCCACTGACTTCTCCTAACCCACTGTCTTCTCCTACCCCACTGTGTTTTCCTACCCCACTGTCTTCTCCTACCCCATTGTCTTCTTCTATCCCACTGTCACATCGTACCCAATTGTCTTCTCCTACCCCACTGACTTCTCCTACCCCACTGTCTTCTCCTACCCCACTGACTTCTCCTACCCCTCTGTCTTCTCCTACCCCACTGTCTTCTGGGGTGGCAGTGGGGCGTGTGTGGCTGGAGATGCAGTGGGGCATATGTGGCTGGGGTGGCAGTAGAACGTATGTGGCTGGGGTGGCAGTGGGGCATGTGGGGCTTGGGTGGCAGTAGGGCGTGTGTGGAATGGGTGGTGGTAGCCTAGAAGGTTGTGTATGGGTGTGGTGGCGGCGGTGCATGTACAATGGGGTGACAGTGCGGTTAATAGATGTCATCAGCTCCCGTGATATTGACGGGATCATATATTGCCATAGAGAAGATCAGTGGCGACGCGCATCGGGCGATTCACAGGAACCCAACGGTCTCTACGGAAGTGACGTAACTGTTGCCAGGCGCTATTTTCGCTCACTTGTATACAAAGTAACGTAACTCATTTTGGATTAACCCGGACTACAACTGCACGGCGCAGCGGACAGCAGAGTGAACCATACAAGGTATTTAGAACGGCCAATACATTCATTTTTCAAGTTTTATTTCTCATAGTTGAAGACGGCAAGACCAAGCGTAATTGTCATGGCGCATGCATGTCTGTTTTGCTTTAATATAGAGCTTACATGCTTTCATCCTTTTTTGCAAGCCTAGCACGAATTGACTACGGCAACTAAAGAGCGACTTTTCTGTTCTGACACTAGACTAACGCTAAAGTAGTCGACCTCTTTGCATTTGGTGAACTGCCAGAATAATTATAGTCGATTGGTAGCCATTGTCCTATTATAACCACTGTCCTATTATAACCACTGTCCTATTATAACCATGGTACTATTTTAACCACTGTCCTATTATAACCACGGTCCGACCTTGACTTTTGGCCAATATACGCCTTCGCCGTATTTCTCTTCAGTATCCTTGTTACAGGTTCCACGATTAATCGTCGCACTGCCGCTGTTTTGGCTTCCTCTATTTGCATTTTAAGAGATGTCGGATCTGGCCTAGTTGTATTTTGCCGGAGAGCGGACAGTGCTGTGAAAGGACAGTATGTATATGGCACAGAAGCTAAACTGTCGCCTTGTAGGGAGCCTAGTCTCGAACCGAGCTGACTGCGCCTATCCTCACACGAATCTTCACTTGTGTCCCAGCGAGGTTTGAACAAGTCGGGAGGCCGTCATCGCTGGTGGCGTAAGACATCTAGTTTATGGGGCGTTCTATTGTTGCAACGAGATAGCATGTATTTAGCACAGAGAGTAAGCTGTTGTCTTGGGGGAGCTGTTTCCTGCGTCTATCCCTCCCACAAGCCACCAGGTCGCAAATAAAGCGGAGGCCGTCATCGCTACCGGCGACAAGTCGGAGGACGTCCAGGTTCTGGGACCTTTTATGGTGTCGAATGTGCGACACATGTCAATCGCAATGAGATAACATGTTAGATGCCAACATTACATAATAATAAATTAACACAAAACGTGACGTCAATTAATATGTTATGTGTTTCAATAGAAATACTTTACTGATCTGTATTTATATTCGAGTGTTTATTACTGTTCATTCAAACGTTCAGTATTATTTGCTCACAATGTACTTGCATTTGAAGATCGGAAGAGAACATTTTAAAGGGGCTTCAAAATTGGATATATTGGAGGTATGTAAGTTTTTCCCCAATTACAATATAGACTCATTTTATTATAATTTGTTGAGCTCACGTATATTTCAAACCAATCTTGGTTAAACTGGCGTGTTATGCAATCGTCGTCTCTTTGAATAGATGTATCTACTGGGAAAGCAAATTCACTGTTTGTCTACTTTCTTTGCACAAAAGCAGCTTTACTGTGTGAAGAAGCCGATGTGCTACTCCGTCATTGTTTCATAGAACATTATACTTCTAAATCAAGTTGAGTTGTTTGACTCCTTCTTGTGCGAAAAGACAATGCACGAGACGTGAAGAGACACAAAGTCACACTTTGACTTTCACACGCAGAAAGACCGTACTCGTGTGACAAGATGTTATAAAATGAGGGGATGGACACAGAGTGCTTACAGCAGGCTTGATGTTCCGTCATTATTTCTCTAAGTAGACATTCTAAGGCATCGTTGATTGTCGTCTTCTGTGCACTGGTACAGTACCATACGTGAAGGGAAACAATGCGGTAACTGGATTGCTGGTGTGTCTTGTTTCATTGCGGAAGTATTACAAAGCCTACGTTCATACTTACAATAACAGTGTAAACATGAGGTCGTGCAAACAATTAGAATATATGCAGACAACTTGGATTTTAATCAATACTACGATAACGATCGAATTGGAATTAATTTGAATATTTTTAATGAGTACGATTGAATGCACAACATTTTACACATCTCCAGCCGTCGTCATGTATTAATTTTGTTCATCGAGCCGACCTGCGGGAACAGAGTTGTCTCAGAATGGAGGTCAAGTTGCCTCGAGGAGATTCGTCGCAGGCTGAATTGTAATGGTCCAATGCTTTAGAGGTGATCACGGGACCTCTATCTACCTTTCAGAATTGGGACATTCCCCGCCGGGGTTCCTATAAATAAATATGTATGGATACATATATGAGAACAATATCACATTGGTAATGAAGTGTTTTTGTAGAACTGGAATAGGACAGAAAGAAATGACGAAAAAGAGAATGATGAATGGCTATGAAAAGACACAAATGTCGTGCTAATCATGACAACATAGACACGTATTAGTAACAACGTTTATGACTGAATGGAAGTGTGTGTGTGTGTGTGTGTGTGTGTGTGTGTGTGTGTGTGTGTGTGTGTGTGTGTGTGTGTGTGTGTGTGTGTGTGTGTGTGTGTGTGTGTGTGTGTGTGTGTGTGTGTGTGTGTGTGTGTGTGTGTGTGTGTGTGTGTGTGTGTGTGTGTGTGTGTGTGTGTGTGTGTGTGTGTGTGTGTGTGTGTGTGTGTGTGTGTGTGTGTGTGTGTGTGTGTGTGTGTGTGTGTGTGTGTGTGTGTGTGTGTGTGTGTGTGTGTGTGTGTGTGTGTGTGTGTGTGTGTGTGTGTGTGTGTGTGTGTGTGTGTGTGTGTGTGTGTGTGTGTGTGTGTGTGTGTGTGTGTGTGTGTGTGTTGTGTGTGTGTGTGTGTGTGTGTGTTGTTGTGTGTGTGTGTGTGTGTGTGTGTGTGTGTGTGTGTGTGTTGTTGTGTGTGTGTGTGTGTGTGTGTGTGTGTGTGTGTGTGTGTGTGTGTGTTGTGTGTGTGTGTTGTGTGTGTGTGTGTGTGTGTGTTGTCTGTGTGTGTTATGTGTGTGTGTGTGTGTGTGTGTGTGTGTGTTGTGTGTCTGTGTGTGTGTGTGTCGTGTGTCTGTTGTCTGTGTGTGTGTGTGTGTGTGTGTGTGTGTGTGTGTGTGTGTGTGTGTGTGTGTGTGTGTGTATGTGTGTGTAGCTGATCAAATATAGAACAGATAGTTCCTTGATAGATAAAAATAGCACTGTTTTGTTTAGCCTAGTTATTTCCGTTAGGTAGCACAATACAAATACATTTGCACTTCGCCTAGGCTCTTAAATAATTAATCCAAATGTTCTTGTTGTCATGTTAGTAGCTTTCGTACTGTCCCGATTTCATAGAATGGTTTCCTATGCAACCCTGTTCAACGCGGCATATGCGTATGCCTCCCATCTGATAACCTGTAAAAGTACCGTAGGCCTACATCCAGCATTCGCATATGTTGTGACAATGCACTGTATAGGTGTTGAGCGTTCTGGGTATTCTGTCATATATTTACGCCCTCTCCTCGTCGGACAAACCTTAGACATGTCCAATGACCAATAGAGCGCATTAGATGATTAGGCGGCGCCTATGTGGCTGCACCAGTGCAAGCTCTGTATAAGGTGTGGGTTATTAATGTTGCTGCCATTTCACAGACACGAATTTGTATATAGGTGTTTCATGAATGAACCAAGAAGCTATTAAACGACGTGGTTTTTAGCGTTTCGCCATTTTCATTGCACCTGTGTCTCACTGACAAATTGGTGATCGATCATGTGTAAGGCAGACACAGAGACCATTGTTACCTCTTCAACCATGACCAGTGAATACCTGTGTTGGTTACGGATCACCACACACGTCCGTCTCAACCATGCAGCCTGGAGATCTGCCTGTGACGCGGGGGTGGCACTCCGTCGACCCACTCATCGTGGTTGCACCCACAAACAACGACCCATGCGTGTGCGTCTTTCAATGCGGCTAACTACACCAGCCAAGCCTACTGACACCAGAAATGGGACCTTTACCAGACAGGATGTCAAGAATCTAATTCATATTCTAACAGACACGATTCCTCCGATTACCAAGATTGTTGTATTTCCAATGTTGCCTTGCAAATAAAACGGGTACGGTCAGCCATGTTGCGCTACCGGTCGGTGCATCACCATCAGCAATAACAGCAGCGAAGTCAGCAGTGCCACCACCGGTGGGACCAGCGCCAGTAGTGCCACCAGCAGTGACATGTATTGTTTTAATGAATGCGCAGAGTGTCAGGAACAAAACGTTGCTGATTAACGAATATGTTCGTGACGACGCAATCGATATTCTTGCAATCACCGATATGTAGCTGAAGCGAGGCGGTGATTCAGCTATTATCACATAACTTGCTCCTGACGGCTACAGTTTCGTCAGTGTGCCAAGGCAGCATGGTGGTGTCGGTCTACTACATCGTGAAACATACTCTGCAAACTACTCGCATCGCCATGTTTTAAACACATGGAATTGCTGCGGGTTCGCCTCATGGGAAACAACGTACGCCCTCTCAATGTTTCCGTTGTGTACCATCCATCTGTGTCAACCAAGAACTCAGGCACAGTCACCGACTTCAGGCATGACTGAATTAGAAAATGTATTCAATGACATTACGCTCTCTGTTGTGCCAGCAATGACCCTTCAAAGGCTGACACACTAATTGTTTTTTAGACACATTTGGTTTAATTTATCATGTTAAAACTCCGATACATATACACGGACATATTCTCGACCTCGTGATCAGTCAAGCTGTTGACCAATTAGTGGCGTCAGTTAGAATGAAGCCTATATCATCAGCTGATCATCACTGCATTGACTGTGTGCTAGCAATGCCCAGACAGTCCATGCCCCCCGTTAATGTTCCTGTCAGAGACTTTCGTCAGCTGCAAATGTAACATTTCAGGGACGATATTGCCCACCAGTGCCAACAATTGCTGCAAAGGCATCCTGAAAACACCCAACAGATGGTTAATGACTATGACACAGTCCTCCAAACGGTCCTTGAAGGACACGCCCCAATCACGAACAGGGTGAGAAGAAGGGCTAGGCCATATCCGTGGTACACCAACGATGTGAAAGAAGCTACAGAGAAGAAGCGCCAGTGGGAGCATCGCTGGAGGACGACTAAACTTGAAATTCTTGCCAGCTCTATGTTGATGCCCTCAATGCGTCGACGGCTTGCATAACCAAGGCTAAGTGTAAACATTACCAGGCACTCTGCAGGGAACTGACAACAAGTCGATGTTCCGGCTTGTCAGGTCTTTGGGAGCTAAACAGAAGGCTATCTACCCAGAATTATGCTGTGATAATTAAGTGAAGAGACAATTTGTGAATGCATCGAAGAGAACATTACTTCTACCTTCTTAAATGGCCTTTTATATTTATGGTTTTTAACCTTCTATATTGTATTTGTTTATTTATTATGTTTTTATTAGTCTGTCAATATGCACTTTTGTAATGTAGAGTTAATCTTAGTTATACGTTTAAGATATTATTTGTATGGACATAGTTTTTAACTAAATTTGGCGGTATATAAGTTTATGTATTTATATAATAAGTGGGCTGATCCACGTGGTGTGACATGCATCCCATGTTATATAGTATTGCTTTGATCATTATCCTCAGCATTCGACTAATATGCTTTTCAATCTTAACATAAACGTCACACCTGTACCAACATACATTCGAAGAGAATTTACAAAACCGTCTTTGAAATAAACATATTTCTCGCGTCTAATTCGTTCAAACTGTGTCATGACGAACGCTAAATTGGCATACAATAGGCGCACGTAGAACGATACGAAACAGCAATCTAATGGTAATAACAACACTAAAGTGCATACCGATTTTGATTATCTCAACATCCCTATTTTCAAGCCCTACTACACGACGCCCACCCGCTATATTATAGCGGGTGGGCGTCGTGTCCAAAAAGTTGGAATATGCCCATGTTACTTTACATTGGAGGCACAACCGTAGGTCTAATATCTCACATCGTCTTTAGGCGTATATATATATATATATATATAATATATATATAATATTTCCAAAGTAACAAAGCACAACACGACTTACAAGTAATCCACATTTCGTCTCTGGTCGTAGTTTAGGGTTGTGGAGCACCAGGTTTACTTGATTCTTCTGATGTACATGTGTAATACGTTTTATAGCGATAGATGAAGGGAAACACGCAGCGATGACCCACGGGTGTAACTAAACAGAACACAACATGATCATATATTATATATATACATACATATATAATATATATATATATATATATATATATATATATATATATATATATATATATATGAGTGGTAGTAGACAGAACATTGAAGCAAACTGGTGTGCGGTCAGAGACATACTGTATTCAACTTCCATGAAAGTTCTTGTCCCTTCAGTGCTCAAATATCAGGAGAACAACACAGAAATCCAGGCACTTCTAGACCCGAAACACCAACTCCACAGAGCTTTCATAAATGCTTACAACTCCACTCGGCGCAATGTCCAAATTTAGTTCAGAGAAATTCAGAATGCCTGGTATAGCAAAAAGGCAGCAGAAATCAAGCATTACGCAGACAGAAACAACATAAAACGGTTCTACGATGTTCTGATGATCATATATGGTACACAGACCACAGGATCGTCCCCAATTTTTGAGTACTGGTGGATCTACAGTACTCAAGGACAAAGCAGAGATCCTACACAGATGGACCGAACACTTTGACAGGATGAGGTAGAGTCGTTAGAAACGTTCCAGGTCAGAAATGGCCTCAAACAAGGTTGTGTGCTGGCCCCCACACTCTTCAGTATGTTATATATATATATATATATATATATATATATATATATATATATATATATGTACGTACATGTTTGTGGCTTCACAAAGACAGCTAATTTTATTATTACTTAAATAATAATGCAATTAATCGTATTTTGTTATTACCCGTTATACATTATATCCTGTATTAGTATGTCAACTATAAACACGTTTTAAATTAAAGGTGACCGTTACCTTTAACATGGACACTTTTTCAGAGAGTGTTCCTTTTAAAATGACGATAATACGATAATACGATTATACGGAAATGTTGGCTATAAGCTGAATATATAATAGACAGTTTATGTAGAGAGACACAGACACAGGAATGCAATGACCATGATTGGTAGTAACTTACGAACATGCGTAACTTTTCGGAAGCGGCTGCACGATTCTTAAGGTTGAAATCAATGTCTAGATCAGGTCGAGGTCGTCCGTCGGTAAATGTCAAACAAGTATTCTTTTCATATGTGTATATAATCTTGGGAAATGTCATCAAAATAATATTGATAACTTAAAAACCCATGTTGCTTTTTTTTCTAATTGGCTCTACAGTGATTTAGCGGCCATTTAAAAAATGACCGCCATATTTACTTCTCTCATTCTTTGATAATTGTGGTGTGTGATTATATGTTTTAGGGGACAAGAATTTCAAGTATTTGTTTTGGAATTCTCCGGTTTTCACCTCCGCCATATTTTAAGATGGCGGTCGTCAATACAAATGTCACGTCACTTTGAGCAATAATGTTGATGATATTGGGTAGCCTGGTGGATAGCGATGTAAAACAATTTACACTTGACCATAAGTGATATTCATATATCCGCCATTTTGAAAGATGCCGTCCAGATAAGCCGTTTACCAATATTGTAAGAACTATGTAATCTAGACCATCACAATCAATGCCACATTGTAGTTTTTTATACATGATCATTTAAATTGCATTACGTTTGATCACTATTGAAATTCAAATATTCGCCATTTTGTAATATCCACCATTTTAAAACATGGCTCTAGACAATATATATTATATCCATAGCTTAAGAACTATGTACCTTAGAGACACCATAGTGATGTCAATTTTTTTTTTGAAGCAATGAAGTGGTGTAACACTTAACGTCTCCTCCAATTTAAAATCACACCATATTATCTGCGTATGTTAAGAGAGCCTGTTACCCGTGTGCCTTAAGATCTACGTATCGTGGAACCTGGAAGCTGATGGGAAAATATACATTTTCTGGAGGTAACTATTTTAAAGATAGCATTTAGATATTCTGCAAAACGGACAGAGCCAATTCAAACATTGGTGTATTGTTTTCAACATTATGCCAACGCCTTGCATCCATATTAAAAACTCCCAATATGTTCATCCAACCAATATAAACTCAAAATTGCCAAATAATTCCCGTTTTTAAAACGGATGATTCCACATTATTTAAAGGTATACACAAATTTATCTATTACTAACAATATCAGAGGTACTAGAGAAAATTGTCTGTTTCCAGATGTCTTCATATTTTTATGAATCTAATATATTTTTCGATAACCAATATGGTTTTAGACCAAAACATTGCACTGAGTATGCTGCGCAAGAATTAGTAGACATAATTATAAATCACATGGAATTCAATGAGGTGGCAATTAATGTATTGCTGCTTGACTTATCAAATGCCTTCGATATCATTGCCCAGAATGCGTTATTACATAAATTAAGGCTTTATAGTATGGATGGTTCGACTGTACTTTTGTTTGAAAGTTACTTATGCTACTGGCGACAGTATGTTGAAATTGTTTAAATGTAAACAGAAATCCATCCAGTAAAAATCGGAGTTCCACAAGGATCAACTTTAGGACCTGTATTGCTTACTATTAACATTAATGAATCCCCAGAAATCAGTAATATATTTAACTTCAGCATGTATGCAGATGAAACAATACTCTCCAGTATATATATGCAATTTATTTATTTTAGCACACAACATAACACAACAAGTATAGAATCCTTAATAAATGATGAACTTGGTAAAGTATGGAGTGGTTAAATATAAATACATTGTCTTGATGTAAAGACAAATCTAAAATAAAATGATTTTTAAGTAGACAAAAAGGGACGCAAACTCTTACTCTTAAATCGATAATATTAATATTGAACAAGTGGATGAATCTTTTTTCCTAGGATTAACTCTTGACACAAATCATACGTGAAAACAAAACACGTAAATAAAATTGCAAATAAATGTTCCAAAGCTACGGGCGTTTTAAACAGACTAAAACATGTACTAGTGCTAGACATAAAACACTTGTATTCTATTCTCTACAACATATTCATTAGTATATTACGGTTACAATGGTAGTCGAATATTGAGATTTCAAAAACGCAGTTCGAATACTAACTTGAACAAATGCAATTCACATACATAAATACAGAACCACCTTTTAAAACACATGATATATTGAAAATAGATGATCAATTAAAATTGCAATAAATTAATTTTTCTATACATTTAGGCATAATAATTGCCAATTCATTTATTAAATTGGAATGTTATCCCCAATTATAATCTATACGGTCATAATACTCGCAAAGCTACGAATATACAAACACATATGACAATACATGAATTTGGGAAAACAGCCTTACATACAAATTGCCTCACATTATAAACGATACCCCATAATTATTTTAGGAAGCAAATTGTTACTCACAGTTTACGTGCGTCTGCGTATAAAAATATGTCTTACAAGATATCTAAACGCATGCATCTGGGGGCTGTAGATTGCCCTACCTGTGCAGTTATCATACTAATACATCTGAAGGCTACGGTTAATTTTCAATATTGATAGACACGTTAATAATATTAATGTATTTTATTGCATACATATGGAAAATTCGACACATCGCTTGCAATGTTGGCTTACATTACCGGCAAGACTACCAAAGCCACTCACTTTCCACCATACAGTAACCCCATTTGTGGTCAAGGTCGTAGTTTGCAGTTGTGGAGCACGTGGGTCGACTTACAAGGTGTGAATTACACTCGGTATACGTCCTATTGCGAAAGATGTAGGGAAACACACAACTTGCCCATTTAGCATTTCCACCATAGGTGTAATTACCTAAACAAAACACAACACGACTCAATTCACATTGACGTCGTTAAACATGTTCATGTGAATGTTGAGTCACGAGTAATAACAATACACCAGTTAGCCAAATCAGGGATGTCAATATTATAAAATTTTCGGTTTTATCAGAAAGGTTAGCATGCAAACTTTTTGTTGGTACTAAGTAGAATGGACATTCCGTGTGAGATGAACAAATAGCTTCCACCACACTGTCTTGTGTGGTTCTCAGTAAATAGATATGAAATTTGACAACAGAGCATTAATAGTGTAAACGTTTGAGTTCGATTTGATCGTATGCTCAATTGGAAGTATGAAAAAACGAATTTGTCAAACTCGGTTCCCACTATGTACTAAACAAGACATGTGCCTGACAAAGGTTCCCTGTTCATTTTATTTTGTTCAATATTTCTCCGTTACATATCATGCTGTTGTGAAGCCTGGGGCAGCACTTAATTACAATACTACTGTTCACAGTATTTTTGTCTTACGAGGGAAAAATAATCAGAACAATTTGCAATGAAACCTTTTATCTCGAACTATTCCTCTATTTTGTAATCTATGTATGCTTAAACTGCCCGAAAAACAACATGATTTCTATGATCATTTTTGAATGCTACAAATAAGATGTTGCCGTATTATTTGCTATTAAAGATGATTCGGTGCATTTGATACATCACACTAAAACAATGAAACAAATATATGCTCGCACAGCCATAAAATATAATATGAGTATACACTGGTATAACATTGTAACATTGTGGAACTCATACGATGAAAATGTTACTAATTCAGCTACATGAATTGTGAGTTTATGTACATATGTATGGAATTTACAAATATTAATGATACTACTTTCCAAAGACACAATATTGCTATTATGTTTTATTTATATTACACAAGTTGTAATAGTGTTGGGAGAAGAGACTGTTAAGAACATCAGTTCTTCACCTATTTCCATGTGAAACGTTTATATATGTTATTGCATCGAGTGTAAAGGTAAGGCAACTTCTTATATAGCGCAGTATCCAGTCCTCAGGACTTTTCAAAACGCTTTACTCTTTATTTCCCTGGCAGACCTGTTCAAGCAAACACCGTCTCAACTTCTTTAGAACGCATCCAGCCATATGCTGCAATTAATGCGCGAAGGCTGCTCGTACACATATCCAGCACTGTCTATAGCCATGTACTCATTTATACAGCTGAGTGAGCTGGAGCAATGAAGAGTGAAATAAATTTGGCCAAGGTTTTAACACCGTAGCACAGGATTCGAACCCTGGTTCTCTTAGTCGAAAGTCCGAAGCACTACCCACAAGCCACTGCCCTCTACACGCATATAGTATTTTCTTAGCACTGTCCCCATATATAATTTAATCACAAGGCCAACTATTTGTGTAACATATGCATACTTGAGTGAACTTCTAAAAACTACATTAACGTCGCTTAATTAAACTATTTCTATATATCAGTATATCATGATTTCTTCTTCTCAAAAGAATATACAGAGAAAACCATCAACAAGTGACGGGACCCAAATGCATCCCTGACAGTAAGGATTAGTAAGTATTAATTAGCGTTAATATTATCACTTAAATTTATTGCACACATCTGCAACAGTCACAACATCGATAATACAAACATGGTAATATATATATATATATATATATATATATATATATATATATATATATATATATATATAACATCTTTTTGTGTCAGTTTCATGAGATTGCAGCCCATTAAATAACTTTATTGGTAGAAAACAAACGATTAACAAAACACTTTGATGACTATTATTTTCGTTGAGTAGTAATTTAAATTTACAATATAGATAATGTAACAATGGCAACAAACCTTCTCGTCGACAGTATGCCCATTTATTCTGGTAGTGTCTGTGTAATGAGCACCACACCCAAAGTTTCCCCCGAATTGTGCATCGGTCATAGGTAATACCTTTGTACGTAAAAGGAAAATGGCAGTGTTGTTCATCGGCTGGTGGTGGACCTAAACAAAACACAATACAACTCAATCCACATCGTCTTGAGTAGAAGTAAAACACCACATGTAAACATGTGGTGTTTTATTGACGAAGAACGTTGTGACATGTTGTCGTTCGTCTTGGTGTCGTATGGCGACACCAAACAGCAACACCAAACGGAACCCGGATGAACAAAGCTTGCGCATCGCTTTTGACTAATTATTTATCTTAATAATATTATTATTAAACTACTTTCATAAATACTAGTGCGTGCAATAAACACTCTACACAAATACTATAGGATGCGTGTTTTGTACGCGTAGCCCTAGGTAAAGTTGGGAGACAGATGGCATGGTAATGCCAACAAACAAGAGAATCACGAACCTTGGTTTGGATAACCGAGGCTAAGCGAAGTCTTATCTAGGCTAAGATCACACACAGTAAACAGTTACTATACAGACTAACTCTACAATAAAGTTCTAGAAAACAATTCACATTTGAAGTAATATTATTTTTTAAACAAGCACGCCTTAGTGAAGTTAGGCAGCGAAGTGCTGTAGTGGTAGCTCCCGTAAACAACGACATAATCGATAACGTCAACGATGTTGCGCCTTGGCATCGACATCGTCGAATGGACTCGATGTCTAAGTATCGAAAGTATCGAAGTTATCGAAAGTATGGAATGTATCAAATGCATTGAAAGTATCGAAGGTATCGTAGGGATCGAAAGTATCGAATGTATCGAATACAGGACTTTCGAAACAAAAATATCGAAGTATCGCGATATCACTAAGAATCGGTATCGAAATTTCGCAAGTTCGCGATACTTCGATATATCGAACCAGCACTACAACACAAGTCAACTTAATCAATATTATTGCCGTTAAATGTATTACAGAATAATGTTGTTATAAGCTCTAATAATACACTAGGGACTGTGCAGAAATCATGTTGCGACTAATAGCAATTTAGACTAAAATTTATATTGTACAGTCGTGCTATTTAATAAAAACGTACATGAATCATCGGTACGTGGGTTGTGACGTAAACGACAACTCATTCATCAATCGTGCGTGCAAGCGTATGTGTGTGAACGCATGTGTATGTATTCGATAGAGTCTTAGATATGTAATTTATTATACTTGTTGGAATTGTTTTGTTTTCAATATTTACGGTAATATTCAAGTTTTAAATATTAAAATCGTTGCATTTTTGTATATTAGTTTTCACTAACATATGTGAAACCAAATTAAAACATGGTATCAATTCCTTTTAATGATATAACCTAGCTGAAATTGTTCTAATCATGAGTATTGTTAACATTTAAATATAAAACCTGCCAGTATAATGACTTTATGCAAACTTTAAACTGCTGTTTAACTTAAAGGGAACCAAAAGGGAAAAGTTACATGCTATGCACGTGAAAGAGTTAATAAAAACGAACTATTCTGAACGTAATCACATTTTCAAAGTCAGTGGTTTATTAGTAACAAAAATCTGAACACCTTTTCTATCAAAGTTCGTAAGTCGCGCCATTTTGACTGATGTGTGACGTAGCGAATGTTTGGCGCAGTGAGCGGCAGATCGGGCAAATCTGTATTTACAATTCCGTTAAAATAATCGCCAGGTGGCGCTTCGCGATGTGTACATCCGCTTCGTGTACCCCTTGTAGGGAAGCGAACATGATTTTCGTTCAGAAATAGCTGAATATCGGTTGCAACGATAAGGGCCAACATTTTCAAGATAGAACTGAACGCGCTGGTAAACCTGGTAAAGAAGACCCGCCGGAAGCCGAAATGCAGAGGCGAGTAACAAGCCTAGGCGACATTGACAAGTGTCGAAACTCGCTGAAACTTCGAAACACTGACAGGTATGTTGTCTTGTTGATGGCCACCTCGCATTCGATCCCGGGATTCGGCGAGTTTCTACTTTGTCACAGCCATGCCGTGTATTATTCTCCAAGTCAGTGGTGTATGTCGGATATGTTATACACAACGTGAGGTTTCCCAATTTGAAACAAATATCATATGAGGTCATGGGCATGGTTCTCCGATTTATGTCGGCCTGACACCCACACAGAGTGACAGGCTCGGTCCTTCGCCCTAGCTTGAAACTGTTTTCAGGAATCAATTTCCAAATTATCCACAACTGTGACAAAAATGCAGATTTATTTTTGTTTTTCAAATACTGGACATTATTATATTAACAGTAGCGACTGTGGCATGCTTTTGTATTATTGATATAGCATGACCTGTGCGGCTATGAAACAGATGTGTGTCAATCATAGATATAAATAGAACACACCAGTAGATCGAACTATAGCCATATAGGGGAAAGATTAATTATCTAACTATGTGGTGTCAATATTGATTGTTCTTTTAATTGGCGTGGTATATTTAAAGGGAAAGTTTGGAGCATAATTCTGGAGGGCTAAATAAAGAAAAGAAAATCACCACCCATGTTCTTTATGAAATCGACTTCATGCTGAATAATAGTTGTTTTTTTACCTGAAATATATGTACAGTGGAATGTCTCTATTAAAAATAACCATTTGAACTGCGTAAAAGTAACACAACTAGCAGAACAAATATTCTAAACTATAACATATGTGGATATATTTATGTATATTCTGCGGTGATCTTAATCAAATTATCAGTTGATTTGTAAATAAGCAGTTGGATTGGTTATGAACAAATCAACTCTTGACACCAGCAGATCTTGTTTCATTAGCTTGGGCACATCTGTACCAAGGACTGCAATTCCGACATGGACAGTCATTGTGGGCAGCGGCCAGAGTTCTGACAAAGATGTAATTCACCATTCTCTCTTTCTGTCTGCCATGGGTGGATCTGCAGGTAAACATACAGCTGTAGTGTCTTCTGCAGCTCCAATTGCTTGAGTCCTGACCAGAACGCTAGGACGTGGCCGAACGTTCTTGCTAGAGCCATGGTTCCATCCCTATAAATAAACAGGACATGATGTACTGCTAAATATTGACTGTTTGAATTTACTATGTTTTTATATGAAAAAAGATCATTCAATCTGCGCCAAATAAGCAGCATATATGTTACAGTGTAATAGTGAACAGTGTCCTTCACTTTGGTGCAGTGTGTTTGGAAGTGGCAATATCAACAACCAGGACAGGATTAGGCTAGATACATTTATCAAGAAAGCAAATGGGACTGTAAGGATGGAACGGGTCATGGATAGAGTACAGAAGTTTTCTGGCAGATGACATACACTCACTAAGATCTTAATTTGACAGCTGACAGGAGTGACAGATACTGAGTTGCATGCACTAGAAGTGCATTCATATTATTGCACAGTGCTTGCACAGATAGATAGATGGTGATGCTGCTCCAGCTGCTGTCTTCATTGAATAGAGATGTGTGTATGTTTGTGTGGTGATACATATTACATAAACTAAGGTATGATAACTGATTATATGATCACTTAGTGTTGATGCACTAGAGTTGACAGTGCTCAGTCATGCAATTTCCTAATGTTGGTAAACGTGGTATTGAATACATAATTGGTAAAATAATACTGCGTCTTACAAACATTTCACTCCACTATGACATTCCTCTCGCAAAATGACAATAGCATTTATCACTACATTGTTTGTGTCATGTTGTATCTTATATTAAGTGCTTTAATTTATATTATCCAATAAACACAAACGTTGGCACCTCAAAATATTAAACGAACAGGAATATCTATGACAATGTATATTGTTAACTGGCAAAATGTCATATTGAGACATCACGCCAATGTGCATGGTGGATCATCTTACTTACTTGCTAAACTATTGGATTAAATTTTTGTTGAATTACATTAGTGATTTGCACGACACAATGGTTGAGGGTAGAGAATTCCACTCAGTGTGGTGGAGAAGAAACTGGTTCCAAATGTTTACCGAGTGTTTACCTGAAGATCTAGTGTTGTATTGGATAGAGTGATCTTGTGGGATATCTACAAGTCCACGTTCCATCTAGTATATTATGCTAGTCTGTTAATGTTTCTTCTTGTTTGCTCAGTGTGTCCCCAATATTTCAAGAAACTACCAATAAAGGCAATATTGCAAATTTGCAAAGTGATTTTTTACAGTACATAAGTTATGTCTCATCATAGCTAATTATTCATCCTTTACTGTAAGCCTGTAACATGTCCTAGTATCAATGTTGTATGAGTATCTGAACTGATACAGCACACAGAATTTGTAATTTGTTCTCTCACTGAACAAATAACATGAATGATTGAAAACAACATTCGCAATGCTATTTTTTAATGTTTGAATAATATGTTTACTGAAAAATATAACAGTCATGTTGGCACTTTCAGAGCGGTCAACCTGAAAATAGGAACTGCATGCGTAGCTACGAAACTCGAAAGGTAGTACTTTTGAAAACTTATTTAGCGAGTGATATCAAAGTGCCTATGTTATCGTTCCTGCGGATTGACTATGACGTCTGTGATCTGGCTTGCATTCAGCTGTTTTTTAGTGTTATTGACATGTAGCTTTACCTTATTTTTATGCCTCTGTTCATGCAAACGTGATATATACCATCCAAAGTAGGATAAAATAAAACTAATAATAATGAATAACAATATCGGACGGCCTAACTCGCTTGGAACTAGTTAGCGGCTCCATGATCCCATGTACATACCTTCTAGAACGTTAACTGTGGTGGACGTTTATGAACAATATCAGTATGTACATAAGTCATCTCGACAGACATCGCAATGTGTCTAATGGTACAAGATTTAAATAATTTAGATACAGAAGACTTAATAATATTTACTAACCTTCTTGCGCGCTCTGATGACTTGGCTACGGCGACGGAAGGATTCGACCGGTAACCCGTTTCGACGACTATCGTTGGTGATTAAATATCGCGCTAATATCGTTTGCACAGCTCCATACTTCAAAACTCGACGCCGCCGACGTTTCTGCGGATCTTGACCCAGTATTTACGGTGAGAAACATCCTATTCGAAGCAACGTTCTTCGAACGGATGTCCTTCGAAGTTCGCGTATCTTACAACATTGTGTTTACAACGGCGATAGCATTGACGCATGTAATCGGACACGTGGCTTTAAGGCCGGTTCTGCATGCTGAGTGGTCAGACCACGGTCAGACAACAGGAAGAGGCGCATCATGGACGCCTCTATGAAGCCGATGATTTTAGTAAAATTATCCACTTTGGAATTATTTTACTAATAAACCACTGGCGTATCACGTAATATTTCCCTTTTGGTTCCCTTTAAATATGGCATAACAGATTCATAAATGCGCCATAAATCTTGATACAAGCGTTTAGGATACATAAATTGTAGTGACCTTGCCTTGACCTTTACAACTAACCTATATTCCATGTATGACCTAAATTTTATCTGCACAATGTAAACATTTATTACGAAATTGGTAAGTATAGATTGGATGCAATATCGCTAATAATTATTTTTAAACTTGTAAATAGCTAATAGGTCATATTCTAATAGCTAGTTTTATTTTGACCTGCCTTAGATATTCGATGTACGGATTCTACGTACTTGAATTAATGGTATAATGTATCATTACATATATTACTCCCATAAGTTTTGACTGAATTCGATATGAATTCAGGACAGAAATAAAATATACTTGTTATAGGATTATAGTTTAATCAAGTAATGATGTTGATAGCGTAGCCCAATGATTAAATGTGATTTTTTATTTATAAAACATGACATCATTGGAAAAAACATCAAGGCAATTTATTATAACACGAACAGTGCAGTATCATTCATACTTTTACAACTGCTAAAGTAAAAGCCATATGAACTTAATTTCCCATTTTTACTGCATAGAATAAAGCATTAGAATATATGTATCAAATTGTGACAACGCTTGCTATTACCTGTCCATCATATAATTAATTAAATGGCAATTATTATCAAATTCGGGATACGCCGCATTAGGGAAGCCTTTCGGTTTCGCCGAGAATCGGGTCTTTCCGGCGCGTGATGTAGAGGCGTGACATTTGACACGGTTGACGACGGGTTCCAGTGTACCGGGGCCGTCCGTTATAATGCCACGAATTTGTTTTGCGGGTGGCTGTTCGAACAAACCATCAGCATCTGTTAGTTTTCACAAGTTGCCAATAGATGATGTCAAGCGGTGTGCTCTGTGGAGTCGCTTTATCCGCGAAAAACTAGCAAACTATGTTCCTGTCATTTTGATAACAGATTTCGACCGCTCCCTACAATATCGGTTTGGCTTTTGCAGTGTCATCCGTGCATCCTACCACTCCCACAAGGGTTGTAACATCTTTATTTTCAAGAGATGATAAACCGATGCAGAAAAAAACCACTAATGGCTAAAGTAGTATTGTATGTGCTTATCATTTGATGGAGGAGCGGAGCGAGTAAAGGTGAAGGTCAAGATCGAGGGGTCAAAGGTCATGTAGCGCCACTAACGGATAGTTGATGAACTGGTGGCGCCCCCTAAATGACAGGTCAAGAATTAGTACTGTCCAAATTAGTGCGTCTTATTTTTAATTAGGTCAGGGGTCATTTAACACCCTTAGCGGATAGGTGATGAACTCTAAACTAGGTCAAAGAACAAGTGGAGCCATTTGACGGATATGTCGTGAACTAGTACGGTCCAAATGCGTGCTTCTTATTTTAAAAATTAGGTTAAAGGGATTACAGGTCATGTAGAGCCCCCTGACATATGTGATGACCCACAAACTAGTTCAAAGAACAAATGGAGCTTTCTGTCGGATATGCTTTCTGTCGGACTAATACCCAATGTACGTGTCACATTCTTAAACTAGGTAAACGGTACTTTCTAAAAGTATTATTGTTTTATTAGAATAAATGTACAAAGCGTAATGCTTGTTCGTTCTCCTGTTATGACTAGCGTTCACCCAGGTCCCCGTTGTGTCACGAATGGTCACTCGAGCTTATTACTCAAATAAACATTAACTTCGTTGTTATACCATCAGCCATGTTGTCACGTGATAACTTTCGTAGTCTATCCAAGGATCTTACAGCTTCGCAAAGATACGCAACTCCTTGCGATAACGTGTGACGCCACAACCACTAGCGCCATCTAGTTTTAAGCGTGCTACAGACGATGGCGTCAGCTCGACGTTGGATGTCGAATGGCCAATGTTGTGCTGCGCCCAACTGCAACAACAGTCGCACAAAATGTCCGGAAATGGTTTTCCACCGCTTCCCGGTTGAAGAGAGAAGGTAAATATTGGACCTATTAAAGAAATGTATATGTAAAAGTAAAGTAATCGACACTTTCCCCTGTGAAAACATTAGAAAAATGGCCAAACGTATATATAGGCAATGAAACGCCAGTCGAATACGCTCGGGAGTCGAACTCTTAAGGATATCGTTTGTAATTACCGCCATATGTAACATAGAATGCGTTAAACAGGTACATTTGGCATCTACACAAACAATCTGATTGACAAAGATGTAAAATGAGGTTTGTGAACATACATTTTCAAAAACTACTTATATTACACGAAATACTCACTGGGCCCCTTTGCGTAATGGTCCCTATGCCTATGGGGAATGTGGCATGTTTAAACACATCTACAAATAACTCAGAAGGGCGGAATATACGTTGATAATATTGGTTGGATTCTCAATATGCCAAAGGCTTCCTTGTCCGCTTGCCATGTGGAATTCACTCTCGTATGGCAATGTGGTTAAACTTGGTTAAATCTTATAATTATTACCACCACCGCGTTACCATTTAGACTCGCGGCATAACTAGATACTAATAAAGTTGAAATATAATGTAATTTCTGCATGAAGTAAATAATGTTTTGTTATACAACAGGATATAATATTATTTCTACGGCAGGATTAATGTTCGTGTATAACTAATTCTTGTTATATTGTTTTTCTTTCGTATTCATTTAAGCATTTAGGCTGTGTGCAATATTTACATATCTAATGTGAAGTAATGATTTATTATTATGGTTGTGACCACAATAATTGTGTTTGGGGATACATACTAATATAAGTTTTTACCTTCTTGTGTATTCCCTTCAAACAACATCATATATGTACAACATGTTGACATGGTGTTAAATTGTAATGTTTGTTGAATGTTATTTGACTAAATAAAATTGAATTGAATTAATATGTGTGTTCAATACATGTTGCAGAAGAAGCAGCTCACACAGCTGAGTTCATCGAAAGGATGGACCAACTGTTCAATGCCTTTAACAGCCAGACGCTGAACAGTCCAGGGCCCAGTTTCATGGAGCGTACTTAAAACGTCGTAGCGGGCGATAACCCGTCGAAAGCCTAAAACGTCGTAAAGTTGCGCTAGTTGCGTTTCACGAGTCTGCTCCATAGTTGCACTTAGCTGCACCATGTATTTAGTAGGCGTAAGTTTACGCTAGTTGAAATATTTACGGTATGCTCCCGAAGTTGAAATATGTACGGTATGCTCCCGACACGCCCACTCTCAACAAAATTATGTTTAATGTTTACACTGGATATCCTTTACATTCATCAAAGCTTCCCATTTGCTATGCGAACGACAAAGGCGGCAGCTAGAAAGAAAAAGGTGTTCAGACACAGCACAAATACAGGGATTCCCCACCGCGACCTAATTAGGTCAATTCTAAGTCGATTTAGTGGCGTGAATGCTAAATTGGTCTCATGAAACCGGCCGTAAGCTGCGTTGTTAGCGTCGACCAGTAGACCGCGTAATTGCGCGTAAAGTTACACGGCTTTATGAAACTAGGCCCAGCACTGATGCCACACGCTCTTACCGAACACAGTGGCCACAAAGTGTTCTTGTTAGCATACATTCTTGACTATTACAAGGTAGATCTAAATCTAAACAAATGGCATATTTTGATTTTGTAAATCAAATCAAGGCAAGCTTTTTCAAACATCCTGTATATGCTATGACTTACACCGGAATTGTATTAATGAACTTTGAGTGTCATGTTAGTATTCCATGTTTACTTCAGGCCATTGACTGTACACACTATTCCGTTACTGGCGATAATATTATTAAAACATATATTATTAAAACATGACGTTTGGTTGTGGCATAATAATGGCGTGTGTTTTATCCATGACAGATATTCTGAGTAGCAGTCGAACAATAGAAATAGGAACGTTTTAATTGGGCTGTACCCATTAGTCACTGTTTTGTTTGGGTTGTGACACGCCATTGGAACGTTTATGTTGATATACACACTATTTACCATTTTAACTGAACTGTAACGATCATTTACCTTTTGAATTATACACATTATTAATTGGGACGTTTTGGCTTGTTATCATTCTTTGAATAAATCTTCTGTTCCTCTTTACAATCATATTCTGTTTGTCTTAATTGTACAATTAATCTATGTTTGTATGGGAATTTGACTTTACTATCTATGTGCATTTTCAACCCACATGTCTTCTTGCAATTTTGTCACACTCACGCATTCTCTCGCGTTACTCTTCGTGAGTTCTTCGTGAAATGGGCAACAATGGCAGCGCCCATGGTCAGTGAAAATGTACGTTTCAAGATAAATTTTATGATGTATAACATTCTTATAAAATTAAGCAAAAAATATATATTTTACAACATTCTATCTTGAATGGCATGTGAGAATTTGAGGGATTTTAACGCATTTTCAACACTATGGTTGCATGTTCCTTTAACCTTTTGTGTTTTGCTTTGAGGTATCTAGCTAATGTGAATCTGTCAGTGATTTCTTTTAATGTCATGTTCTTTCCCCCTTTTAGTCAACTAAATCTAATTTACGTCTATTGATTGATATATTATGTTATTTCTAATTATTCACAACAAAACAATGTTTTATGTTCTTTTCTCTCTCAATAGTTTGTCAGTTAAATGCATTGGTAATTATATAAGTATAAAAAAATGGAAATTAGCAGACATTGTTTTATATTTATAAACCAAATGTGATATTTTTATAGAGCCATGTATGTGTGTATAATAATAATAACGTTTCCTTAGATTAGATGCAAAATTAATTATTTAAACACAATGCTTAACTTATATTGCCGCTTGAATGTATTATTCTATATTTGACTGATTTTGGATTTTGTTTTTTCTTACTGCATATGTAACTTTTTTGTTACTACATATAATTATTATTAAGCAGTGGCATGTTAAAAAAAAACACTAAACTTATGCTGTATATCTCTCCCACGAAAAGGTCCTCTTGCATTTCATGATGCAATTTATCTTTTTTTCTTTTGTTCGGTTTGGTCTACTTACAAAGCAAAGCAACAAGATGTCTATCTCATTCTGTTCTCATAATCACTTCTGCAATCACTTATGCAATTACTTTCATTGCATCACTTTATTAAAGGTCAACACACACTACACCACTAATAAGTTTAAACATATGGACATGCATATATCACTATTTTATGAACACATACAAATAAATTTGATATAAAAAGAACACATAATAAATTGGAAAATTATATTAAAGTATGACGTTAGGCGAAACATTCCTTTCATATTTAGGAGGTATTAATAGTGATGATTTAATTAATATCTTAGACACAAATATTATTGACAATTATGAACCTCAACTAATACGTCGATCATGCTATTATGATTCTGACAAGTTTACCGAACTGACGCAAACAAAAAATCTTGTTTTAGTGTCTTAAGCACAAACATTCAATCAATAAATTCTATATTTAATGAATTGGAGGCTTTCATAGAAGAGCTAAGTAGTAACAATTTTTAATTTAATGTAATTTGCTTACAGGAAACTTGGACATCAGAAAATGATGACTTATCACAATTTTCCTTACATGGTTATGACTGTATAGCACAAGGTAAAACATGCAGTAAAAATGGAGGGCTAATCGTATATGTCGACAATAACTATAGATCTGAGGTCAAGTTAAAACTAAACATGTATCAACACTGGGAAGGCTTGATAGTCCAAATAAATGGTGGTAATCTCTCTAAAAGCATAACGATCGGAAACATATACAGACCTCCACGAACATCAAATGATAACCTAAATGCTTTTATAAATGAATTTTCTTCCATAGTGTCATTATTAGAACACAACTGTAAAAATACTCTAATCATTGCAGGTGATTTTAATATAAATTAGCGCAAATTAAATGAAAATATATATATATATATATATATATATATATATATATATATATAGTTATTTTGACTCCTTAATATCACATAGTCTTTTCCCACAGATTACCTTTGTGTTTTGCTTTGAGGTATCTAGCTAATGTGAATCTGTCAGTGATTTCTTTTAATGTCATGTTCTTTCCCCCTTTTAGTCAACTAAATCTAATTTACGTCTATTGATTGATATATTATGTTATTTCTAATTCTTCACAACAAAACAATGTTTTATGTTCTTTTCTCTCTCAATAGTTTGTCAGTTAAATGCATTGGTAATTATATAAGTTTAAAAAAATGGAAATTAGCAGACATTGTTTTATATTTATAAACCAAATGTGATATTTTTATAGAGCCATGTATGTGTGTATAATAATAATAACGTTTCCTTAGATTAGATGCAAAATTAATTATTTAAACACAATGCTTAACTTATATTGCCGCTTGAATGTATTATTCTATATTTGACTGATTTTTGATTTTATTTTTCTTACTGCATATGTAACTTTTTTGTTACTACATATATTATTAAGCAGTGGCATGTTAAAAAAAACCACTAAACTTATGCTGTATATCTCTCCCACGAAAAGGTCCTCTTGCATTTCATGATGCAATTTATCTTTTTTCTTTTGTTCGGTTTGGTCTACTTACAAAGCAAAGCAACAAGATGTCTATCTCATTCTGTTCTCATAATCACTTCTGCAATCACTTATGCAATTACTTTCATGCATCACTTTATTAAAGGTCAACACACACTACACCACTAATAAGTTTAAACATATGGACATGCATATATCACTATTTTATGAACACATACAAATACATTTGATATAAAAAGAACACATAATAAATTGGAAAATTATATTAAAGTATGACGTTAGGCGAAACATTCCTTTCATATTTAGGAGGTATTAATAGTGATGATTTAATTAATATCTTAGACACAAATATTATTGACAATTATGAACCTCGACTAATACGTCGATCATGCTATTATGATTCTGACAAGTTTACCGAACTGACGCAAACAAAAAATCTTGTTTTAGTGTCTTAAGCACAAACATTCAATCAATAAATTCTATATTTAATGAATTGGAGGCTTTCATAGAAGAGCTAAGTAGTAACAATTTTTAATTTAATGTAATTTGCTTACAGGAAACTTGGACATCAGAAAATGATGACTTATCACAATTTTCCTTACATGGTTATGACTGTATAGCACAAGCAATCGTATATGTCGACAATAACTATAGATCTGAGGTCAAGTTAAAACTAAACATGTATCAACACTGGGAAGGCTTGATAGTCCAAATAAATGGTGGTAATCTCTCTAAAAGCATAACGATCGGAAACATATACAGACCTCCACGAACATCAAATGATAACCTAAATGCTTTTATAAATGAATTTTCTTCCATAGTGTCATTATTAGAACACAACTGTAAAAATACTCTAATCATTGCAGGTGATTTTAATATAAATTAGCGCAAATTAAATGAAAATTATATATATATATATATATATATATATATATATATATATATATATAGTTATTTTGACTCCTTAATATCACATAGTCTTTTCCCACAGATTACCTTTCCTACTAGATTTACTAGAACAAATGGTACTTTAATCGATAATTTCTTTTGCAAAGTTAGTCAATCTATGTTGGGATTCTCATTAAAAAAACTCTCTGATCATCAACCGTATTTTATGCTTATAAACACCTCATTAAAGACAGAACCCCCACTTAAATTTGTAAAAATTAATGTATTAAACGACGACGCAATAGACAACGAAATAGACAACGTTAAAAATGAAATTAAGTCATATGATACTTACAACAAGCTAAATAAAAACCCAAATGCAGATACAAATTTAAATTATGACATACTATTTAATGATATTGTGAGGGCAAAGGACAAGCATATGCCAACTAAGCTGGTGAAATTTAATAAGTATAAACATAAAAAATATATGTGGATTACACAAGGAATACTAAGATCCATACAATATCGAGACAAATTGTATAAACGTCTAAAATTGACACATCCAAATTCTTCTAACTATGAAATTATTAACATAAACCTAAAAACATATAATACAATATTAAAACATACTATTGGTGCAGCCAAAAAAGTGTATTTTGAAAACAGATTTTATCGATTTAAAAACGATATAAAAAATACCTGGAAAGTTATTAATGAATTTATTTCAAAAAAGCAAATAAAAAACTACCATTATTTTTGTATAGACAATGATACCAAAATAACTGATAAAAAGGATATTGCAAATCAATTTTTATAATTATTTTACAAATATAGGACAATCCATTACACAAGGGATTAAATACAAAGGTAGCGAAAAATACAGTTATTATTTAAATAAAAATGTAACTTCTACATTTACTTTTGACCATATTGATGAAGAAACTGTGAGGAAAACTATAAACAACCTTCCCACAAAAACAGCTGTGGATTTGATGGTATCTCAACAAAACTACTCAAAGTAAATGAACCTGTAATTTTAAAATCATTAACACTGTTAATAAAGGAAGTTTTATACTCTGGTGTATTCCCCGATAAACTGAAAATTGATTGCAAACGTTATTCCTATATTTAAGAAAGATGATCCATCCTTATTTGAAAACTACAGACCAATCTCTCTTCTTCCTATCATTTCTCAAGTATTATAAAAACTTATTTTTACACAATCATAATCATATTTCAACGAAAAGAAATTTCTAAATGATAATCGGTATGGTTTTAGAGCTAAATATTCAACAGAATACGCTGCGATTGAACTAATTGATAGAATTGTGTCTAAAATGGATAAAAATGATATACCAATTAATGTATTTCTTGACCTATCAAAGGCATTTGACACTATTGACCATAACATTTTACTTAATGGTTCAGCCTTGCATTTGTTCAAAGGTTACTTACAAAACAGAAAACAATTTACTGAAATTGACAAATAAAGTCAGACATCTTATCTATAACAATAGGTGTCCCATAAGGTCCTGTCTTAGGACCACTATTGTTTATTATTTATATAAACGATTTTTCACAAGCTAGTTAATTATTAAATTTTGTTATGTATGCCGATGACACTACATTATCTACCTCTTTAAATTCTCTGAGCGAAACGACACTCGATAATAAAATACAGAAACCATAATAAATGAAGAACTCTGTAAAATTATTGAATGGCTAAATATTAATAAATTATTATTAAATAAAAGCAAAACTAAATATATGGTTTTCCATATGCTTAATAAACGTATACAAGCTCTTACACTTAAAATAGATGATGTATATATTGAAAGAGTAGATGAATTTAATTTTCTAGGATTGACTTTAGACACTAATCTAAATTGGAGAAAACACACGGAGAAAATATCAAATAAGTGTTCAAAAACAATTGGCCTATTAAACCGATTAAAATATGCATTACCATTAGACATAAAAGTTTTATTATATAACACCTTAATATTATCACATATAAATTATTGTATTATGATTTGGGGATATCAAAGAAATATAATTACAAGCATCCAAAAAAGGTTATGCGAATAATAACCTTAAATAAATATAATTCACATACAGAACCACTTTTCAAAAATCTTAAGCTACTGAAAATAGAAGATATGTTAAAGTTACAAGAATAACATTTTTATTTTAACTATATTCATAAACAATTACCTTCGTATTTACTAAACTGGCAAATTATACCAAGTATTAATATACACAATTATAATACTCGTGCAAAAGATAATATACTTACTTTTAGAGCTAAGCATGAATTTGCAATGAAATGTCTCAGACACAGCTTCCCACATATTATAAATGAGACTCCTGATGCAATTAAAAACAAAATATACACTCACAGCTTGCATGGTTTTCAATTTATATAAAAACATGTTCGCTAAACAACTACAGTGATATAATTATGTACTCTATCAAATTGTTACAAATGTCAACTAAATTAATAAATACAATATATGTTAATGTTCATTAGCCCATCTCACACTTTCTTACTTAAAGCTAACACTTCCAAATAAACATTTGAGTTAGACATCTTGTATACTAAGGACCATACTACTTTGTTCCATGAAATTATGGTGGCTCCTATGACAGCGACATTATTGTCTTTATAGGAGCTACCGACCCCAGTTTGTAAATGTTGTATGATTGTGGGTTTTTATTTTGGTACAAGAATTACTATAAGTGCACACATTTGTATGTATTGTAAGCCTTAACGTATAGAACAATAATAGTATGTGAACATGATATAGTATGTGTGTATGTATGCTTGTATAAATGTACTAACGAAACTGATGTACTTTCAACAAATTCTATACCTACTTGAGTTCAATAAATATTATGGTTATTGTTATACAGACACAGCAAATCAACAGACACGGCTACTTGACAGGCGGTGTTTTTCAAACACGGTAGGTTTACAGACAAAACAAAACAAGCAAGTTTACAGACACGGCAAGTTGACAGACACGGCAAGTTGACAGCGGACATGGTATGTTTACAAGACACGGTAAGTTGACCAAAAAAAAGTACAATACAATACAATACAAGCAAGTTTACAGACACAGCAAGTTGACAGACACGGTAAGTTGACAGACACGGCAAGTTGACAGACACAGCAAGTTTACAGACACGGCAAGTATACAGACGCGGTAAGTTGACAGACACAGCAAGTTGATAGTTAGTGTGATAATTTCGATTGTAGCAAAATCTCAATATTGGCTCATTTCAGCTTGACATCCGTTTCACATTGTCGTATTTTACTAAGTTTTACTAAGTCAGCAAGATAATCAGATGCTTCCTACCATGTGCAAACCACAACATCCGGCAATAATGGCCCGGGCGAGATCAAGACCATAACACAATTTCTTGCAAAATTACACCTTCAACCATAGTCATAACATAACTTTTAGTGTTTCGATGTGATAACTTTGTCAAGTTTTCATATTTGATTAAGTCAATGTGCTAACCTCGATCCATTTCGTAACGTTTCGCCGTTTCATTGCGTTAGACAGGTGGTGTTTTCACAAATTTAACTAAGTTAGTTTTGTAAATTGTAGTAAAATGGAATATTTTTCTGTTTCGACGCGATAACCTGTCAAGTTTTACATTTTACTAAGTCGGTGTGCCAACTTTGTACCATTTTGGAACGTTTCACTGTTTCATTGCGTTAGCCAGGTGGCGTTTTCACAAATGTAACTAAGTTAGTCTTGTAACTTGTAGTATAATGGAATATTTTTCTGTTTCGACGCGATAAACTTGTCAAGTTTTCATATTTTACTAAGTCGGTGTGCCAACTTTGTATCATTTCGCAACCTTTCGGTATTTTCATAACCTTCTGTGGAATTTTTTTGCAACTTTCTATCATAAAACGAGAACCTTTGTGGTTTTTCTTACAACATTCATCATTTTCCTAACCAAATTTAAAACAATCTAGAAAAAATCTTGGATTGTAACATAACTTCTGTAAAAACTGGTGCCTCCAACACTACGTTAGACGGTGGCTTCGACTACTTCCATAATATAATTTCATGTAAAATTGTGGCTTTGGGCACAGTCCTGACATGGTACTTCAGGCAAAGCAACTATTTTAAGATGTTGCTTTAAGATAATCTACGGTATATATTTGCTACATTCGTAGTATACAAACCTTATAATAACAATTGTAAATATGTCAGACAGACCTGTGCGTGTCCTACCACATCTTTACATATTATTATCACCAGGAATCAATGGACATTTTAGTACAATTCGAGGGAGACGTAAAATATGCAACATTATACATACCAGAGGTGCAGGACAATATTCCTGATGATCTTCGTAGGAGTTTGTGTTCCAAAATCAGCGTCAAAATCAAGTCCATTGATAGGGTAACTAAGGAAGGTGTCTATTATAAAAAAAAACAATACCAATTTTACGATTTTGGGGTTTTTGTGTTGGGTTTGGGGTTTTTTTGGTTTGTTTTTGTGTTTGTTTTTTTTTGTTTTGGTTTGTTTTGGTTGGGGGTTTGTTTAAAAGTTTTCTTTTTGTCGGCTCAGTGAAGGGATTTGGGTTGAAAAGATGGCATATACCATGGGCTAGTATATACATTTATTGATACAATTCACACAATTGTTCTTACTTGGCACATTCAAATCAAAGTAGCCTGGAGTTGGGTGGATGTTTTGTTAATGTTCCTTTACAGCAGTCAACCACAACCCCTTGGAAGAGTTGGTACCAACCGACCTGCATAGGGCCTAATGAATGAATCTTTATAAAAGCCTTAGTGAATGTGTGTCATTGTACAGTATTGCATGTACCGTAGACTTATATTTTGAATCAATGTTTCAGCACATAAAATATATTTAAAAACACACACTTTCAAACATACTACACTCTACAATTTCACTAAATGTTTTACTTTTATTTACGAATATCACATCAGCTGTCTTAACACATGTTGATGCTATGTATGTATATATATATATATTTGCATAACTATGCTGCATTTACTATACCATCAAAATGGATTAAAAATGCAATGTATGAGTGTATTTGCCTCCGGAAACCAGTTATAGATGGCATGTTTTATATATAGGTATTATGATTGCAAAGTGAACTGAATGTCAGCGGTCCATGTGGCTGTCTTTTCCCAATTAAACTGAGGTGTTTTTGTAAAATACGTGTCATAGGCATAGTCCCCTTTTCCCGTCGACACTGGGTCAACTTGTATATCGGCTATCTGATATGATTCACTCTATTTGCTATTTTCTACCCTTCTGGACTCTATAATGATAAATAAAATGGTTTAATTACATTGACTTGATTGAAACACACCTACAGTCAACATAATAGAAAACAACGCAATACTTTAATTTATTATGTTATGCTAACACGCATAACACAATAAAATATAAGTCTTAACATGTCTACCTTTAGCAACATTCGCCTAAAGGTATTGCTCTGGGGTGACAATAAGACCAACATATTTTATATTAGTAAATCATCAGCTGCAGTTAGAACACACGGCGTTTGGCCTTACTTAGTCCTGGCTTAGTTAAACTATGCCTAAGCGTCGATACGATCATTTGATTCCGCCTGTCTATGTTTCAAGCTTCTTGGTGCAGGCAACCGTTCTAACAGTCCGTTTACAAACAAGTGACATAATCTGTGTAACAGGAATTAATACATTAATTAATACAGTTTGAGCCTTGACAAAAGGCCTTGGCTTGTTTTGGCGCTGATCTCTTCGCCTTCGGGTATCGATGAGCCTGTTTTACCGTAACCCGAAGTGGCATATAATTTTATTAACCAGACTATCTATAATTATATCGAAAGGTGTCAAACACATAACTCCACACTGACATGGATGTTACTATCATTCACTATCAGAACTGGGGGCAAAACGTATAGCTGTCAAACGCATAGCATAACCAGTAATACAATAAGTTGCGATCCTCTTTGATGACGGATTCACACACTTTGAGTATGTGTCGTGAATTGTTAGTCACTTCTTTGTATTTTTATATAGCCAGTTTGTGATACAGCCAAATCTTGCGAGACACCCAAAAAACTCAGGCCTTTAAACATGGGATAATGGCGGCACAACAAAATTTTGACGAGTACAAAATATCCACAATGCATTGCGGAGGGATTTCCCTCGCCACAGTGCACAACGTCCATGTAACAGATTGTTCCCGCCGACCATTTTCTGAAGGCATTCATTGGTCGATATGAATTTCAGCAGTAAACAAAATTCGTATGCATAGCGAGAAACCACTGACCTATATAAAGCTAGTAGAGGTCAGCGCGAGAAACACGCCGTTTTCCGAGGACAAGCCTTACATGCCATACATTTTCATATCATATACAAATTATAATAAAAATATCATATAATATATATATATATATATATATATATATATATATATTAGAAGTTGTTTTAGTGAAATATTTACGAAACTTAAGTAGCAAAATTTCATCAAGGCGTTTCTGTCAAAATCAATGCGTGCTACCTGCACGTGTTCATAAAAACGCATAACTAGGCCAAAACCCGTGCGTTCTATTTGCTGCGCTGATGATATACATGTACATGACAATGTGTTGGTAATATTTTCACTCCATGGAACTATTTCGTAGGCGAATGTTGCTAATAATTTAGGTTAATTTAGTCTTTAGATGAGTGTAATTGTCACCATCACTTCAGATTATGGGTATCCACATAAGCCATGCTTAAGCATCCTTTATTTTTTAATCAGTATGTAAAAGACAAAAACAATTAATATTATTGTCTTGATGTAATCAAAAAGTGACATATTCAGTGAGGGTCTTTGCCATGTGCGTTTACTAACCTGTATGAAGAGTACCGGCTACAGATAGTGTTGGACATTGTTCTTTTGACCAGTTAGTCTTCGCTTATTAATTTCAGTGTGGCTTAAAACTTCCAACATTAGTCGAGATGTTGTTTGATAACAGGTCTGAGTAAGGTATAACATGTTTGACATGTAAAGTTTATAACATGAATACCAAGTACCAAACAATTGTATTATTGACTTTAGCTAAATGTGTCATCACATGTAAAATATCAGACATGTTAGAGCCATGTTAATTGTCACTTTGTTTTTTGCATAGGTAGATGTGGATGTACAGCAAAATGTCAGGAAACTAGTATGCAGTACCATCAAAGAGAGTAATATTATCGATATCCAAGCTGATGTAGTTCATCGAAGAATGCCGAACCTATCTTATGTTGTCGAGAGAGGTTGGCTGAACACTCATGCCATATTTGCCACACCACGGCACCCATCGTTCTATCTCCAACTGCAAAATTAGTCAGACATCACCATATTTGCATGTCAAGTACACCTGTCCAGTATAGCATCTTAAATTATGGACCTAGTGGTACTAAGCATAGCAGTTCACTGATTAGTTTCCTGTTGAGAAAACAAAAGCATACATTAAATTGCAGTAAACAAAAACAGGCATCATGGTAGTAGAGTTGGAAGTAAATAATTATGTGTTCATTGTATTTATCACTAAACACATGTGGATATTAGGGAAATAATACTCATTTTCAAAACGGTGATGAAATGTATTATTTTTAATTTACTATGTATTTATTGTCGCTACATTAAAATAAAATGATTAAATTTCAATATTGTGATGTCTGATCAAAGATGATATTATATAGGTATTTGAATTCTCCCAAGCATTCCGCATTCATATTTTTTTAAATATACAAATTCTTTTCTTTCTTTATTTTCAATATACAAATTCTTTTCAGGGTCTCGTTGTATGCTGAATACCTTTTAAAGGTGTATTAATATGTCTGTGTGGATACACTGTGTATAATATGCCCTATACAAGAGCTATGGTCATCCTGTTTTCCATGTCCAAGATAATATTATGAAAATGTGCATAAAAATAAATGTGCATTTAAATGGACATATTAACATAATTTATAGTTATTGATTATTAAAAAGCTTACATTACCTAGACTGGTCAGATGTGGGCCTCCGTAGATTATGTATCCTCCCTGCAATGTCTGCATCTGCCTGTCCCAGGTGATTGCCTTAATCCTCTGCCTCGTCTTACTCTTACATTGTTGTTGTGGCCTGTAGCAATATCATAAGTCCAGTTATAGGTATTGCTGTGATGAAAACATTGGTAAAGATATAAGAACAGCTGGCACATTTTAGTTTAAAGGTATCAGGTATTGTATAGACTACTGCCAAACATCACTGACCACAATGGAAACAAGTCCAAGAATGTTATGGGTAATACTTGCATGATATGGTGTACATTAAGTGATTATCTGTATTAACATTTTATGTTCATGTTTACTTTTTGTATTGAATAAATTCATCACCAACATGGACATGGTTGTCAAAGAAATCTAAATTATTTTGCATAAAATATAATGGACATCAACAATATTCAGTAATAGTACTAAAATGTGAGTAACAAAGCACTGTTTTAATAATAATGATTGTGAAAACCAATATAAATCTCCGTTTGACGTTCTGTTGCACGAGATAACGGATGCTCCCCTATAAATAACATGCCCGATGAACAAAAGCCAACTCCCAAAGTCCCCTCAAGCCAGTGTTATTTATCATTTCGCCCTTCACGTCATCTACTCTCTCTAAATATGTAATTTCGCAATGACATAGCAAAGCCAAACAAGAGCTATTACTATTAGATAGGAGCTGCCCCCCCGTGCAACCAAATGCGCACAGAACTCGCTCAATATCGGATGTCTAGTCGTTTAGACGGTATCTGTTTTAAGTTTATACCATCAGTGTGAGGGAGCTGTGTGTTTAATCGCAATTTGCAGTTCTCGTTGAATTAGCCTAGGACTACAATGCTCTTGTTGCTTAAACCCGCGATAATTGGGGCCCCCTTTAATTTTGTACCCTCCCCCGAAGAATCACTCCCGCCCAGGTATTCCTTTCCTCTGACGCGCTTATTTTTGTTATTGTGGGCCGTAGCCAAAAGGGCCGAATCTCGCTTAAAAACGTTGGAAAAAAAGAACAGCTGGCCTTTTTTTTAAAAGGCAGGTATTGCAAGACTACGCCAAAAACGACCACTGGGAGAAGTTTGGGTTGCAGATAGGGTACCCTTAATACTTTTCTGTTAACATTTTTTGGTTTGTTTTTTTTGTCGTAATTAATGAACTTTCACCAAATAGGCATGGTTTCAAAAAATGTCGAAATTATTTTTCAAGCAGAAAAATGGAAAAAAATATTTCAGAATGACAAAATTTATAACAAAGCATGTTTTAATAATAATGATTGTGGGAAAGCCAATATTCTGTTTGACGATTTTTTGACGAATAACGGATGCCTTTTGCGCAAATAAAAGACCTGTTTGGGCCAAAATAAACCCCAACCCGTGTTATTTATCATTTAGACCAACTTCTCAGATATTTAAATTGCTACATAGAAACCAAACAAGCAAGCAAAAGAAATCCCGTAAAAAGCACACAGGGACTTCGGGTTAAATCGGTGTCGATTTTGACTACGTTTTAAATTCGTATTTCCTATTTAGGACTGTGGTTTTAAAAGCAATTTAGTTCTCGGAATTTAAACCTAGACTTAAAAAAGATATTTTGTAACTGGGTTATGCCTTTAAAATACCATCATAGAAGAATCAAATTTCCTCTTGAATATCTTGTGTCAGACGCGCAATTAGTTAAAAAGTTCTAGCGGCCGGGGCACGCCCTTAAAACACGTAACCCAAAAAGCAGGCTGCTTATTGTTTCGCCAGTTACGACGGTTCTTTTTAAAAAGACAATTTTAAGATTGAATTGACTGTGCATACTAGTTAAACTATTAGCACATTACACATCTGGTCATAAAACAACGGGATTGGTGATGGGAAAACGAATGGATTGGCATTGTGCAGCTTACACTAGTTTGTTTAGGTCTATCGAAACGATGCGTGGATCATATAACAAATTCAAAATTGCTCACCCACTGCCACTGGCGCCACTGTCCCGTCTTCTTCTATGCTGACTCAAGGACTGCTTCGTGATGTCACTGGTGTCCCGTTGGTCTCCTTCCAAGACGACGTTAGTTTGTTCCCTCTCCTGGGCAGGCGACGCAGCCAATAGTCCAGCCAGACACAGCGCTAGTACAACTCGTAGGTGATACATCGTTCTGCTGTCGAGAAGACAAGATAAATACATGCACGCGCAAACAATCGGACGCATAAATGTAACCGAATTTAAATGGACGTTCACGCGCGCACACTATCACACACTAGCCAGGATTATGCATTGGGGGCACCCGAAAACCAAGCATGTATATATATATATATATATATATATATATATATATATATATATATATATATATATACAGGGGCGTCGATCGGTTTTAAAAGTGGGGGACGGGGGACCAATTTATATATATATATATATATATATATAATATAAAATAATTTTTTTATATTCCCTAATATATTTAAATTGTTATATATTTTTTAAAAAAAATATATATATATATATATATATATATATATATATATATATATACATATATGTATGTATATATATATTTGACACCACTTCTACTCGACCAGAGTGGTTAAAATGTCGAACTCCCTGTCAGACGACACAGTTCAGGCCAGGACAGTGAACTAACTGAAGTCACGCCTTCGAAGAGATTGGAGAGGTCATCCAGACCTGTATAATTAAAATTTTTTTCAAATTAACCAGCCTTGACAAACGGGATAAAACATATGAGAAAAAAAACATCAATAAAGAACTGCAACATCATAAACTAAATCTTGAGACGGTCTCAATGCTCAGTTTGGGGCAACTACTGACCAGTCTTGAGGTAAGATCTTGAGGTAAGATATATATATATATATATATATATATATATATATATTTTTTTTTATATATATATGACCTGAAATACATATAACCTTTTTTGTAAATATAAAACATAATTCATTATTGGTCTGGTGCTAATTCTAAAATAAACAAAGGCCTTTATGTTATGCTATTTAAAATATTTATCTTGGCAACATATATATTTGAAGAGGGGCCATGGCCCGCCCCAATCAATGAACATTTGGGGGTAGACTTTGTCCCCAACACTGCTTGCCTGATTCATAGAGTGACAATGCAGAGGTTACAGGGATGCCTGCGTGGGACTTCCCAAACCCACCTTTTGGCAAAGAAATTTGTCATCACTCAAAATGGATCAAACTACACAAGTGCAGGAATCCGCTGGTTCCGCCGTAGGCAATATAAATATCCAACAGGGCGACCAGGCTGCAATCGAAGGGGTGACAGGGCAAACATAAATTATTTATCTATAATGTGTTTCATGGCTAATGCCTATTAATATATCAACACAAGGGTGCAACATGACAGAGCCCGGCATGATGAATATTTACTGGACTAAGATCAAGTTGCGGGCTGCGGCCTGCGGCCAACCAAGCAATTTATCTAGTGATTTTCCACTAGGTAGTCGGAAGTTTATATCTAACCGTTATTTTTTAAAAATTTTATTCCGATTGATTTTAAAAGGAATGAATTTTCCTTATTTTTTTTTAATAGATTATTTGGTAATATTACCAATACATAATTATATACTTATTTATTGGCATTATTGTTACGTAATTATTATTATTATTATTTTACAGTTTTAATATATACTAAACTATTTATTACTAATAATAATTATACCTATACCATCATTTGTCAGTATCATTGCAATGTAATTATACACTAGACCGGTTATTATTTGTTTTTATGACTAATACGTAATTTATTTATTTATTTAAAAGTGCTACGCTATTTAATACCGTACTAATTTTATTTCTTTATATACCTACACATATATTTGCGTATTAAAATGTATAAATTCACATTAGGAGGTGGTATTTTTCTAGTGCAAAATCCACTAGACTAATTGCTTTGGTTAAAATGAGGATTATAGCCGGGGCAAAGCTTGGAGGAAAGTCGAAGGGGTGATGGGAGACAGACGCTTATTGTGTAAACGTAAAGGAAAGGTGCTCAGCTCGTGTGTTACACCAGCATACATGAATATACCAGCGATGATGATGGCACAAACAGAGAAACAACAGGAGAAGATCCAGGTTTGCGGAAAACAAACTGGCAAGAATAACTGTGGGAGTTAAGAGAGCTGATAAGAGAAAATGGATGAAATGAGAGTGGGTGTTGAAGGGAAGGACAGTGCTTAGAAGAAATTGATGAGGAGTACACGGGCTGGTCATGTGGAAAATATGGGAGATGATTAACTAGCAAAGAGAGCAGATGCCCGGAAAGTGGAGGGGAAATGGCGGCGAAGAACACCGAAATTGCGATGGAGATTGCATTAAAATAACCCAGAAAGAGTGCGGAAAAACGAAAAAATATAGATAGAAGAATTGGAGACTGCTGACAGAGAACATAGTAAGAGAAAAGTGACAGGAAGAAAAAAGACAATGGAAAAGGAAATCATGGTCAACTCACCCCTGACGACAGTATTGCCAAGAAAATAAATACTAACAACAAAATGCAATTTTAAAGTAGTCTAATAACCGGGCAACTATTATATTGAATCAATAGCAGCCATTAAACATCATGCACATTGGGAATATGACATTTCCATCGCTCTGTCAAATTTCATGCTGCAGCCAGCGACAGAAGTGGAGAATTCCTATCTTAATCTATTTGAATGATGATTTTTTTGCGAAATGGTAGGACTGGGAAGGAAATTCTTACACAGGCATCCTGAAACCCACTGTACATTGTGATTATATAAACCAGGGAGCCAGTTATTGGTCCTCCAATCCCCATCATCGTAATTTTTTCCCGGGATTGGGGGCCATGGCCCTCCTGGCCCCCATTCTGGTTACGCCACTGCCTACATATAAATATTCCGAATGAGGTACAGGCCGCTGTAGTCCTATGTGTGTACCTTATGGCAAAATGTGCAGACTTTGAAAGCAAGAAAGCAGAAGAAGACGGAAGAAAGCGGTCCCCTAGATGTTGCCATAATGAAATTTGACGTCGTTAGAAACGAAGACGGCGCGTCTGCCGTATTGTCGTGACGTCACAGTAGGTTTGTCGTCTTCCGGTGTGACAGTCTGAAACGTCCATCCGGTCTAGGATGTCGTTCCAGTGTTACACACAATTCATATCTGCGCGCTGTAGCGACGATCTACTTTTCCATACGTTGCACCCCGTGTCAGAATGTCGAGATTGAGTTCATGACCTTCGCAGCGACTGTGTTATATAACAAATCATTTCAGCGCGATAACCTACGCGAGTCTAAACACTACAAGAACCGACAGACAGAGGGAGTGAAATCCGTTGACTTTAAAATAGGGGACATCGTCCTTAAAAGAACTACGAGGAAGGTCGGAAGGAAAGGTGGCAAACTGCAGCCACAACGGAATGGACCACTCCGGTAACAAATTTAATTATTTGCCAAAAAATTAACTTATCCTCAGTAAATTTGACATATGTTTCACGTGAATTACTTATTTTAAAAATAATTACTAAACTAAATGTGTGAAAGTTTTAGATTGACACACAACACAGCACTAATTAGAAACAGGTTGTATGAGACAACATTGCTAGTGAATCCTAAATGGGCTAATTTACAACACACTTATTTACCTTTTTTAATTGGAACATTTCGGAAATAAAGTGATTTTTGGCATAAGAAAATCGATAATCACATATTACTTACTTCGAGTTTTCTGATAAATGCTATGACAAATATTCATCGCTGTCTTCTCCTACCCCAATGTCTTCTCCTACCCCACTGTCTTCTTCTACCCCACAATCTTCTCCTACCCCACTGTCTTCTCCTTCCCCACTGTCACGTCCTACCCCACTGTCTTCTCATACCCCACTGTCTTCTCCTACCCCACTGTCTTTTCCTACCACACTGTCTTCTCCTACCCCACTGTCTTCTGCGACCCCACTGTCCTCTCCTACCCCAGTGTCTTCTGCTACCCCACTGTCTTCTCCTACCCACTGTCTTCTCCTACCCCACTGTCTTCTCCTACCCCTGTCTTCTCCTACCCCACTGTCTTCTCCTACCCCACTGTCTTCTCCTACCCCCACTGTCTTCTTTCCCCCCTGTCTTCCCCTACCCCACTGTTTCCCACCCCAGGTTTCCCCCCCACCCCTTTTTCCCTAATGCTTTTCCCCCCCATGTTTCCTACCCCACTGTCTTCTCCTACCCCACTGTCTTCTCCTACCCCACTGTCTTCTCCTTCCCCACTGTCTTCTCCTACCCCACTGTCTTCTCCTACCCCACTGTCTTCTCCTACCCCACTGTCTTCTCCTACCCCACTGTCTTCTCCTACCCCACTGTCTTCTCCTACCCCACTGTCTTCTCCTACCCCACTGTCTTCTCTTACCCCACTGTCTTTCCTCCCCCCTGTCTTCTCCTACCCCATGCCCTCTCCTACCCCATGCCCTCTCCTCCCCATGTCTTCCCCTACCCCACTGTCTTCCCTACCCCTGTCTTCTCCTCCCCCCTGTCTTCTCCTACCCCACTGTCTTCTCCTACCCCACTGTCTTCTCCTCCCCCATGTCTTCCCTACCCCATGTCTTCTCCTACCCCACTGTCTTCTCCTACCCCACTGTCTTCTCCTACCCCACTGTCTTCTCCTACCCCACTGTCTTCTCCTACCCCACTGTCTTCTCTCCCCACTGTCTTCTCCTACCCCACTGTCTTCTCCTACCCCACTGTCTTCTCCTACCCCACTGTCTTCTCCTACCCACTGTCTTCTCCTACCCCACTGTCTTCTCCTACCCCACTGTCTTCTCCTACCCCACTGTCTTCTCCTACCCCACTGTCTTCTCCTACCCCACTGTCTTCTCCTACCCCACTGTCTTCTCCTACCCCACTGTCTTCCCCTACCCCACTGTCTTCTCCTACCCCACTGTCTTCTCTTACCCCACTGTCTTCTCCTCCCCACTGTCTTCTCCTACCCCACTGTCTTCCCCTACCCCACTGTCTTCTCCTACCCCACTGTCTTCTCCTACCCCACTGTCTTCCCCTACCCCACTGTCTTCTTACCCCACTGTCTTCTCCTACCCCACTGTCTTCTCCTACCCCACTGTCTTCTCCTACCCCACTGTCTTCTCCTACCCCACTGTCTTCTCCTACCCCACTGTCTTCTCCTACCCCACTGTCTTCTCCTACCCCACTGTCTTCTCCTCCCCCCTGTCTTCTCCTACCCCACTGTCTTCTCCTACCCCACTGTCTTCTCCTCCCCCACTGTCTTCTCCTCCCCCACTGTCTTCTCCTACCCCACTGTTTTCCCTCCCCCCTGTCTTCTCCTACCCCACTGTCTTCTCCTACCCCACTGTCTTCTCCTACCCCACTGTCTTCTCCTACCCCACTGTCTTCTCCTACCCCACTGTCTTCTCCTACCCCACTGTCTTCTCCTACCCCATGTTTTTTCCCCTACCCCACTGTCCCCCCTACCCCATGTTTCTCCTACCCCACTGTCTTTCCACCCCACTGTTTTCCCCTCCCCCAGTGTCTTCTCCTACCCCACTGTCTTCTCCTACCCCACTGTCTTCTCCTACCCCAGTGTGTTCTCCTACCCCACTGTCTTCTCCTACCCCAATGTTTTCCTACCCCACTGTCTTCTCCTACCCCAGTGTCTTTTCCTACCCCATTGTCTTCTCTTACCCCAGTGTCTTCTCCTACCCCACTGTCTTCTCCTACCCCACTGTCTTCTCCTACCCCAATGTCTTTTCCTACCCCAGTGTCTTTTCCTACCCCAGTGTCTTTTCCTACCCCACTGTCTTCTCCTACCCCACTGACTTCTCCTACCACAATAGCTTCTCTTACC
>JAODUO010000691.1:235000-395579 GCA_025642075.2 Ridgeia piscesae
CATGTTCATAGAAAAAGTCAAATTTCCCTTTAGGTGGCCTATCTTCTCTTTCATCACCGATCTTACGACAATACAGGATGTCTTACAACATAATTTTATTCAGAGTTGGAATGACATGAACCTGCGTCACTTTACATCTGACTCATATGAGCTATCTGGAGTAATTATGGATTCAGGAAACATTACTGACGAAGTCTCTTGGCGAGTAGCCTTGCCAATGATTCTGCAAAAAAACTCATCGCATCCAAGAGAGCCTTAGACAATTTAAACCGAGTACACGATGCCTACCATAACATGGTCCCATTACTAAATTCTACTGTTACACCGAACGGCTTGTATGATTCCTTCGTTTTTACCAGAGAATTGTTTAAATGTAGCTCAGAAATAAATGAGACATACACTCGACTAAGAGAACACATCAAGAAATGTACTGAATACATCGATGGTTTATTTCATATTTATATTTCCAATGAAAACGATATCGAATTGAAACATAAAAATCTTAAGTACAGCAACGGATTGATGCAAGCTGCAGAAGATTACGACCGCGACTTAAGAATATACGAGTCGCTCGTCATACGACAACCGCTCCAGAGGGTTGAAAAAGCGAAGAGACGAATTCGAGTGTTTCTCACAAGATATAGCGCTAAGACCGACGAGTATGAAACAAGGTTGGCATATACTGAACATATATATAAGAAGACGTACAAATATTGGCTTCAATTCAACCAAACAGATACAACTGGTAAAATTGCTGCATATTTGGATAACTTGAAGAATGAACGATATGTCAGCAAATTGTATATCGCCGGCTTCCTTACGTCACAAAGAATAACAAAATTAGTTGAAGATAATAAAGAATATCTTTCGAGGTCATATGAACTGTTACGTACTATATGGTTCGATTGCACATATTTTGCACGGATAATTTGCATGTGCAATTACAAGGTTGCACGTATTCCGTTCATGCAAGCATTCTATGCTAAGCTATATAACCACTACAAGATTGCTACCGATTCAGAAAGAGTTGCCATGTATATACATTTCTGCTTTGGCAATATTGGCTCAATAGTACCCAGGCTAATAGGTGGAGAGATAACATGGAAGGAATGCGAATTTTTAGTTTAGTTTCACCGCCGCTACTCTTGAATAATATTTCATTGCAGAATCTCACTTCCTTCAAAAACGGATTAAAGACTTTTCTTCAAAGGACTCGACTCAACGGACATTTCTTCAGATACTTCATTGCAATCGATACTTTACGATTCCAGTGGTGGCGCGATCATTCCTGTGTCCTGTTTGGGAAAGGTTTTAGTTAATTCAGTGGTTATTATTTATATTTGTTACTTGTAATATGCTTTAAAAAATTGCCGCACATGTATACTTATTACTATTATAGCACCATATGGCAGTAACAAACAAGACGATACTAACAAACATAGGCAGAACAACAAAACGAAATTTCGTAATGCAGACAAATTGAGTTAGATAACTCCGTCGTATAGAATTGATAGTTGTAAATGAGTGCATTAATGTGTAGGTTTTATTATGTTCGTTTAACAAAACATGCATGCTTTAGATATAATTTGACAATGAATAGTCTAAGCCATTGGCAATCTCCGCAGCGCTGCACTGACAGGAAAAGATGGCTATACATTTGTGTGTTCTAAATAACGGGGTGCTGCTGTTTTCACCCATACGCCGTGTACACATACACACACACACACACACACACACATACACACACACACACACACACACACACACACACACACACACACACACACACACACACACACACACACACACACACACACACACACACACACACACACAAAAAATACATACATACATACATACATATACATACACACAAGCACATACGCACATTATTAATGAAATAAGCATTTATAACTGTTTCTGTTCTGAATGTGTTTCAGACGTACCTTTCTGAAGTTGAATATCTACATGCGTGAACTACGTGTCCATGAATTAAAACAGCTTAAAGCCTACACGGTCTTCGATTTGCTAAGTAAATCCCATTTGCCTTGTGAAATTAGAAAAAGTCTATAAAAATACTAAATGGTTTTGGTGCATCGACAACAGAGGAATCGCGTAGTTATTCTAAGTAAATATTGACAAACTTGCATTAAAACTTTGTTTAAATTTGACGATTTAATGGGTGCTTAAGTTCTCCTTGAATACTATGAACATGGCATTTCTGTTTCACGGTACAGGACGCGTGTACAATCAAATGAAGTTGCCATACTGGTTGAAAGAGAGAGGACTGCATTTGTTAAGACTATACCGTTGTTATTATGAGCAACAATAAGTAACTATGTAATTGCTTTAGGATTTCTTTCAAATAAAAACTAAATCTTCAAAATCAGGGATTATTTATTTTAAAGAAGCGACATAATTTCCACACCAACGGACACAACAATAAAGGTAGTTCGGCTGTGTTACAGGTGACATCGGAGGTTCAATGGGGCTGCTCATTGGCGCGAGCGTCATAACCCTCTTCGAGGCAGTAGACGCCTGCGCGATCGCTTGGGTCAGTCGGCAACGTAAGAACACGCGACTTCGACGATCGTCTTCGGATTCTTCCATTGCAGTTCCAACGTCTGTGCCACTCGAGCTGTGCGACTGAGTAGGTCGGTGAGGCGGGACACGGGGGTGAAATGTAACGTGTTTTCTACGAAACAATACAACTGAAAAGATTTAAAAGTCGACAATGACATGGATTGTGGCCTTTAAGCGCAACACCGAAACCCACCGGCGTTCTCGGTAGTAGAAGAACATCGTCTTGGGAACGAGAACATCGCCTCTACGAACAACGTCACTTCCTCATTGACAGGCTCTACTCAGTAGACCTATTCGTCTCCGTGAGTGACGTCACATGCACAGGGCCTGGCCTGACTGAATATTCCCACACGTCTCCACGGCGACTGGCTACTGCTACTGTCTTGTGTGAGTGACGTCACAACCCGGTGGAGATGCTACCTGTGGAACGGACATATAGCTGTGTTACATATATATAGAAAATAATATCATAGTTTTGCACGTTTATCTTTTAAACTTTTATTTAACACACAATCGTAATAATGTTATAAACAACTTTGCATGTTGTATATTTAAACGTTTAATTAATAGATATACATAATATTGTTCTACTCGTCGTAAAGCAAAATTTGCCTTGGCAGATTTGTTAAGTGTTCGTCACGTCTGCTTTTTAGCAAAGTTAAACTTCTTGCTTTGGCCGACGCGTGCGCGCTTTGATACCTGCATTTTCAAGTCGTCCACAGTGCTAGGACACTGGACGACTTTCATGCCTGCGTGCGTATGTGTATGTACGTGCTTACGTAGCCAACATGTGTGGATTCCAGTGTGAAGAAATTGTTGCACCCTTGTACGTATGCATGCATGCACGTAGGCTACATATGCGTGTTGAAGTATTGAAGCTGTTATGTAACTAGGTGTGTTTTCTACGAGTCACCGTCGATTTGACCGTTTTAACAAGATTTAACAAGATTTAACAAGATTGCCACCTAGAGATTCAACTCTAGATGGCAGGTGGACTAGGAAGCCATTTGGCTTATCGAGAGTCCAACCTATCTATCTAAGTATACCCCGCCCTTCTTAGGTATATGTCGATTTTATTTTTAAATATATTAACACTACTAGCACCTACACAATCAGCTGATAATCTGTTCCATTCGTTTACTGTTTTTTTGTGAAAATGAAAATTTTCTAATATCTAGTCTACACTGCTTCTTTGCAATGTAACTCCATGTCCTTTTGTCCTTCTCTCTTCCTTGACTGTAAAAAAATATTTCTGTCAATATTTTCATATCCATTCAATATTTTAAACCCCCAATCTGACCCCTCCTTTCTGGTTTCTAGTGTTGTTAAACCACATTCTTTTAGACGCATTTCATAACTAATATTTTGAGTTTTGGTATCATTTTGGTTGCTCTCCTTTGTACTTTTTTCAGCATATCAATATCCTTCTTGCGATATGGCCTCCATGCTTGTATACAATATTTTTAAGTGGGGCCTTAACTATTTTTTTATACACCCGGTATTATTATTCTTATTTTTTTGTAAATTATTTCGCCAAAATAACCAAAAATTTTGGGTTTTCCCCTTTTACTGCTGAAATTTCCACTTGTTTGATCCCTTCATGTCAGCCCTAATAGTTAACCCTAAGTCCTTTTCCTTTGGGTAGTATTTAGTACAGTACCACCCATTGTATATTGAGCATTTTCCCATTTTCATGTCCTGTGTGGAGGCATTTTACATTTCCCCAAAAATTAAACAGCATTTGCCACTTTTCAGACCATTCTATCAACTTATTAAGATCTCTTGTAAATGTGTCTATCTGATCATTTTTAATTTTCCTAAACACTTTTTTTCTGCAAACTTCAAAACCTTGCTTATTGTGGCATCCCCCTTTGGGGGGAAAAATTGGCGGATGTAGAGGTTTGAAATTGGTGGTGTAAAAATTTTAAAAAACAAGCGGAAATATTGTTTGATAAGTATTATTCTTGTGTTCAGGTTATTCATAAAGTATCACTGAACATATATTGAGTAGTAGTTTGGGTTAAAGTTTGTTGGTTAACAGTATTTTTGAACAGATTAGTATAGTGGGTGATAATAGGGTAATCTAGGTTTCGACAAATTGTAAACAAGATTGAGCAAATCTCTTTATTTGATATAGTATATAAGAGATAAAGCAATAAGCGTATGTAAGATAATACTGTGAATAGGTATCATGTTATTAAAGATAAACAACCGTTTTAGAAAAAACCTGTTTGTTTATATATATATATATATATATATATATATATATTTTTCTATATATATATATATATATATATATATATATATATATATATATATATATAAAAAGGTATGTCAAACGTTTCCGCTAGGAACGGTCCCAGTACAGCCCAAACTTATTGTTCATGGTAGCATAGGTAGTAAGTTGTTTAAAACATAAAGTGTGCTGGTTGTTGTACAAATAAACAAACAGTCTTTCTAAAGACTAAGTTTAAAAACTAAAGTTGATTTTGACAAATCGTAAATGGCATCTTGCAAGCGGCAAGTGAAGGCAAGGAGGCACTTGGTGTGTAACCACTGCCACAGCTTGGTGGATTTTGCGTATCGGGGTGCGGAAAACTTGGTCAGAGACAACCGAGGAAGGGTTTACGTTCCAATGTTTAGGGTGTTGGAAAGTGGACTGTCTGACAGCAGAGGTAGCTAGGCTAACGGATATTGTGAAGGGGATGGAGAGTGGAGGGAGGGTGATTGCAAGGGGGAAAATGGAGAAAGAACAATAGGAAACACGATATGCAGGAAGGTGACGGGGAGTAAGTGACAGTAGAGAAGGAGGGAGAGACAAAGGGAAAGGAGATGAGAGGAGATGCGACAGGAGGAAAGACAAATGGAAGAAAGGAAGTGAGAGTAGCTGTGACACAACGGAAGTCAATAACAAGGACGATGACAGGAAGAAAAGAGACAGGAAAGAAAGGAACAACAAAGAAAGCGGCAGGGGGAAAAATTTTTTCCCAAAAGATGGCAAAACGGGGGCTTTGGGAGGTAAAGGGGGGGGGAGAACAGAAAGGATATTTATGGGAGACTCCATTTTTCGAAAGACAGACAGGACATTAAACAAAGGAGAAGACGTGGTTGTTTGTCTTCCGGGGGCTAGGATAGAGCATGTGACTGAACGGGTAGAGAACGTATTTGGGCATGGCCAAGGGGGTCTATATTAGTACATGTTGGGACGAACAATGCAAAACAGGGATGGAACAACCAGGATAGTAAAGAGATATGGGGAGTTGGTAGAGACACTGAAGAAGACAATAGTTTAACAGATCATACTCTCAGGGAAACTTGCCATGATGAGGGGGGGAGCACCATATAAAAATCAAAAAAGGATTTAAAACAACGCCTAGTAGACAGATGTGTGAAGAAAAAAGGGGTTGGGTTTTTTAGTTTGTTGGGGATTTTTTTGGGAAAGAAGACATGTATAGAGAGATGGGCCCCCATCTAAGGGGAAAAGGGGGCAGCAGGGGTTCCCCGAGAACCTTTTCGATCGATGGAAAATGGAACAGGTTGCAACTTTTTAAACTAGTTTCGCAGGGGGGTAACGGGGCCCAAAAACTAGAGGATAGATAAAGATAGCAAAAAAAAATCAGAAAAGAACAGCCCCAAAGCCCTACGGGAAATTTGGGTTTTAAATGTTTTTTTAAAAGCAAGGAGCATAGAAAAAAAAAAATGGAAAGATTTGACCCTCACATAATAGGGGGATAATTTAATCTTGGGCCACCCCGAAAATCAGATGCCGAATTAGGAATGACAGGATATGGAATTTTTAGGAAAGATAGATTAGGAAGAAGGGGGGGCGGGGTTTTTTAAAATTAAAAATCCATTTATAAAATAAAATTGAAAAAAAAGCATAATGTGAAGAAGCTGTCTGGTGTAAATAATTACAGGAAACTCAAATTAATTTGGGAAATGATTGGAGTCCAAACATGATTAAAAAGAATGAAAAATACAAACGCTATCAAAGAAGTTAGTAAACGGGATTTTTTATGGGGGGTTTTAACCAGGGCAAAACAGTGGACATCTCTACAGAGTACCGGGAGAGAGGATCAAGGGGTTTTTTTTTTTTAGTACAAAATAGTTTCCTTTCTCAACATGTGTTAGAAGCAACCAGGGGCGAAAACGTGTTAGACATAGTATTGAGCTCACAGAAGGAATTTTTTGATAATGTCAAGATATTGAGCCACTGGGGTGTAGTGATCACAACCAGATACATTTTATCATCAAAGTAAAGGGAGAACGGAATAGAAAAATAAGGTACAGGAATAAATTTCACAAAGGAAAATATAAGGACATGAGGGAATATTTATCAAAGATAGACTGGAATAACACACGAAGAATAAACAGCAACAGAATGCTGGAATATTTTAAAAAGTTAAAAATTGACTGCGTCGTTGACAAATTTGTCCCCTTGAAAAAAAACAGGGGAAAAGGTCAAAGAAGAAACACTTATCGAAGGAAGCCATTAAAAAATATATAAAGAAGCACTTAATCAAGCTACAGCTGAAATGAGAATTTCAAAGAGAAGCAGAAAAAAATTCTTTTAATAAAACATGAAGCAAGAGTTTTTTTCGAAAAGCCGGGAAACAGAAAGTTCAGGAAAAAGGTCGGTCCCCTAGAAGGTAGTGATGGAAACAAATAACAGAGGGATTCTTAATGGCAGAAAAAACTAAATGAGTACTTTAATTCGGTGTTTACCAGGGGAAAAAATTAGATATTACCAGTACTTGAGACCAAGTTCGAAGGGAGAGAGGACTATTTAGGACAATTTAAATTTTAACCCCAACAATGGTAGCTATGAAAATAAGAGATATGAAGGATAATAAATCACCTGGGTGGATGGGGTTCCCCCAAATTACTATTTGGGAAAATTTTAGAACAAATCAGATACCAATTTTTAAATTTGAGGAGGGAATAGTTCCCTTTTGAATGGAAAGAAGCAAACATTATACCATTAATTAAAAAAGGGGAAAAAAACAGAAACTTTTAGACCAGTGAGTTTAACATCGGTGATTTGCAAACTATTAGAAAGACTAATTAAAGATCACCTGGTTTATTTTCCCTTTTTAAAAATAAATTGATAAACCCATCTCAAATGGGTTTTTTAAAACAATGCTTAACAAATTGTTTTTTTTTTTGGAAGATGTCAAAAGTGGGTTTAAAAGAGGGATACCAGTAGATATAATCTACTTAGATTTTTAAAAAAACCTTTGAAAAGTGCCACACCAAAGACTACTACTTAAACTAAAGGCCCATTGCATAGGAAATGGAAAGATCAACTTGAAAAAAAGGCCTTTTTGATAGAAGACAAAGAGTAGTAGTTGATGGGGAGGGGTTTCAACTGGAAATCGGTTTTGAGTGGAGTACCACAGGGGTCGGGGTTTTGGGGCCTATTTTATTCTTAATATATATCAATGATTTTATGATTTAAAAGATATTTAACAAGATTTCCACCCAGAGATTCAACCCTAGATGGCAGGTGGACCAGGAAGCCCTTTGGTTTTGAGAGTCCAACCATCTATCTAATATACCCGCCCGTCTTAGGTATATGTCGAGTGGTCAGATATGCAACGAAAAAGCGCATCTGATTGGCTCACGTGTTCGAGTGGCGACATCGAGCACTGGAAAAATTTGTTTACGTGCCCTTTTAGTAATTACGGTTTCGCCATAGTTTTCAAAGTTCGGGAAGCCCCCCGCGCGAAAACGGGGGGGGAAATTCCCCATGTTAACATATAGGACTTTTTTTGTTTTTGGTCGTTTAAAATCGAATTTTTCCGAAATAGGATTTTAGTTATATTGTCCGGGAAAGGGTTATTACAAGCAGAAGCAGTGGGAAAATTTTGCCCGGGACAAAGATCAGGAAATCATAAATTTTAATCGATTATCATGGTGGTTGCCTTAGCGGGAAGTACTTGTGTTTGGCGATCGTGACTAATAATGAAAGAGTCCAAAAATTTTGCGAGTACAACCCGTTTTGGGGAAAGGATAAATGGTTTTTGATTATGTATTTAGACAACTTGTCCCTATAAGTGCTTATTGAAACCACAACGTACAGCAATGTAAAACCAAAATTGAAAAACGTATCCAACATCCTATTATCCGCACAACGTAAATCGCTATGGCCTATGTGTCTATGATAGTGTGATAAACTCAATATTAAATCGGACATTTAAGATAAGAAACGTATAACACAAGATATTTATGAAAATAAATTCCTAGTATTCATCAGTCGGAAGGTACAACTGTCATCCATCGTTAGAATATTATTCTTGTGTCCAGTCGAATTAGTCTCGCCTAGTCCCCAAAATAGCGCGGAGTCACGCCATGTCCTGGTAGTTGGCGACAATGCTGCTCATCACCTTTTCCTGGCACTCACTACATAACTTGTTTCTTAGCCGTCGCACGATAGAGCCGACGATATACGCAAGCATGTTGTGGTTCTTCGTTTATGGTCAGACTTTGTATAGTGATGGATTTTACACAACAATGAGAAAATTATTAAGAGCCAACCAACACCACTGGTCCAGTGGTGTTGGTCATTGGTGAGAGTGTCATAAACTTATGCGAAGCAGTACACTGTCCTAATTACATTGACCAACTGACAATGCAAATCTTTAGGAGCAAAATAGGTGACTACGAGGAATGTGTCAATTGTCCTACTTTGGCATTCAAAAGACGTGTTCACACGATTTCACAATCTGGCCGATATAATTTTTTTTACTAACTATGGTTATAGCAGATCATCATCGCAGATACGTATATACAATTGTGTGGTGAATTGTTTCTCATTTAAATTATTTGTATATGATATTTCTTTTTTTAATTACAATAACATCTGGATTGTGATCTTAGATGTTACTTCATTATGTATTTCATGAGAAATTATTATATAAATATTGCTTTGTACACGATATAATTGACTGTTGTCGCATGTTTAGCGGTGAATAAACCATGAACAATTTGGCAAATTTTACTCAACATATATGTTAAGTAAAATATTTGCTTCAACAACAATATTACCACGATTTAATATGTTGCAGCAATAATAACAACAACAACAAATACTGACAAAATACATCCAGAGGTGTAGAATTTGTTTATAAAAGTAAATGTTGAATTTACTTAATTAAATAAAATGATAATGGTTGGTTAATCATAATTTAACATTTAATATTTCATAACATCAACTGTCCCCCTTTCCAAATGAAATGCAAACATTATTATAAGTATTATTTTAATTACTCATAAATGCAATACGTTTATGTCTATGTGTGTCACAGTAAAACCAAACACTTTATTCATCAAATAGGCGCCTACCTTATGGTTAAGTGATTGTACGAATTGGGATGTTTTCGGGTTTCCTGTGATAGCCTTGATGAACTTATGGATATTGTAACCATTTACGTTTCTTTCTGTGTTGACGCTGTTGTACCTGTGAATAAGTCCGAAGTGTTCCTTAACAACAAACCGTGGGCTTCTAAACATCTAAAGAAAGTATTGAACGAAAACAAAAGGGTTTATTTTCTAGGAGATATAGCTGACCGGAAGGAAGTTCAAAGGGCGGTGAAATCAGAAATCAAGAAAGCAAGAAAGAATTAAAATAAACTTGAACTCAAGTTTAAAACATATGATATGAGAACAGTATGGGATGGCATTAAGAACATGAGTGACATGAAGCAAAATGGACATGATTCCAATCGCTTATCGCCCTTAGGTGGTAAAGATGACGGGGCGTTTGCAGAGGATATGAATTCTTTCTATTCTCGTTTTGATAAATATAATTTTCGTTCTGTCATTGATGATATTATAAGCGCCACTAAAGACAGGTGGTAATCTACATATTGAATTAAAAGATATGTTGAGAGTATTGCAGTGCACAAATATGCGGAAAAGCCCTGGCCTGATTGTATTTCTGGTTAGGTTTTATAGGTACATAAAAAAGTACCGTAATGTCGCACAGACCGCTATACCTTTATACAACGATAGGCCTATGTGTGTACCTTGGGGTCAAATATGCTGGCGCTAATGCAGACCTCCAAGGAAAGAATAAGAGAACGGAAGAAAGCGGTTCCACCAGTTCGCTTACATAAACGATGTCGCCATCTTGAAATCTGACGTCGGCAGAAACGAAAATGGCGCGTCTGTCGTATTGTCGTGACGTCACGGTAGGTTGTCTTCTTCCGGTTTGGCACCATTATCAAGCCGCGCAGCCGAACGCTTGCAAGAGATGTCTGTTTCTCGAGCGCGTCGCTGGGGACTTTATGCCTTTGACACCAGGGATGAAGGATGAAGGAATGCGGGCGTATGTAGGAACTGAGCATACTGGTTTTTATCGAGTAGAGCCACTTCGCCTGTCATAACGTGTTGACGTAGTTGAAAACAATAAGCCGGTCACCGGGAAAGTGCGAGTGTACATTAGTTTTATTGCTTCACTTCTAACAAACCCGAGAAAACAATCGAAACATTTTAGCTAGACACTTGATCTAGCTAGATTTCACGCTGTATGATTAATCAGAACTGATATAGTGAGTATGGTTTAGACTTCGAATAATTTCCTCGTAACCCATTCGGGTGGTGCTTTTTATGTTTACTGAGGTCTCCCAGTTTTTTGTTTGTGTTTTTTTACCGAATTTGCTCTACTTGTATTAAGTAGTAAATTGGGTGGAGAAAACAAAGCAACCAACTATACAAGTAGCAGGTGCACCATAACACCATCACCTTGTGAGCGATCTTCTGTAGCACAAGGACAACTTGGATACAATAACTGCAGTATTTCAAAATAAGTAATATCAAAATATGATGCTAAAATAAGGCACACGAAACGCAACTTGTATAAGAGACCGACATCACATCGCAGAATGTGTCTTAACATTGACATGCATAAGCACCATTCGCGCAAATGTCATGCATGTTCTCGCACGCACGCACGCACGCACACGCACACGCACACGCACACGCACACGCACACGCACACACTCAATACAGTTATGTTTCTTTGACATTACACCAAGCAGAACTCCCTACCACTGGATACAGTATGCTTAGGAAGCAGCATGCATAGGCCACCCTCGGCCAGGCGCTTTGCTATAGTATAACCCATGGGTACACATTTCATTGTTCTTCTTTCTGAAACAAGTGCAAAGGTCATTCGAAGTTTTCAGACCAATATTTTTCGAAATCAGACACTACTCGGTACGCAGAATTATATCTACGTAGTGACTGAGACCAGCATCATTTTGAGAAAATGCCAGTGAATCAATAGCATACGACACTGGTTAATGCCAACGTGACAGGTCAATGGCCATGCCGAGAAACGGGTAACGCTAAAAGCTAGACATAACAGTAACGATGAACTGCCATACGAAAAAAAACAGTTCTTTCTACTACCCAGACAACTCCGAGAATATATGTTAGACTTGTGTGGGGTGCACCACTTCTCTCGCGTCGTGTTCTGATAACTGTTTTTGGTTGTTGAGAAAATAGGAAGACTTGAAACCAAATAGCAGATATTTGGCAAGTTTAAAATGAAAACGAAACCACAAAGGAACTCTCTCTCTCTCCCTCCCTCCCTCCCTCCCTCCCTCCCTCCCTCCCTCCCTCCCTCCCTCCCTCCCTCCCTCCCTCCCCCTCCCTCCCTCCCTCCCTCCCTCTCTCTCTCTCTATCGCGTTCGATAATGACATCAGTGTAGGATTTCGTCCATATGCTTTGCTCTTCGGTGAGAGATTAAAAAAACTCAAACCTGCCATCATAGTTTCACCCCATCACCACAGGACTTGCCCTACATCTTCGCTTGCGCTCATGTTTTAGGTGCTAAGGCTGCCGCGCATTAGCATCAATAGCCTCTGGACCAGGGAGACTTTAATCCAGTGGAGCTCTATGTGCGACGACTAGAAGTCTAGGTGGCTGCCTCACAGTGGAGAGAATTTGCCTTCAAGCCTCAGTTCTAATAGGCAATGGTCATGTCATATAATCACTGATATTCAACTACACACGTTGTACGCACTACAAAGAGTATTACATTACATAGTAAATCTTTATATGAACGAACGTCTTTTATCGCTTCGACTTACACATTTCGCCTTGTTTTTATTTGACATGAGATAGGCCTAGGGAAGACAGACACCAGTCCGCGGTCAGTTAAAAAGACGTTTCACTAACGTGTTCGGTAAATGATTCTTAATCTCAAGCTACCAAGGAATATTTCCATTAGGAACTAATCGATAATTTACACAGTTGGTAATGTTTGGCAAAAGCATTATTTATTTCTTGTCGAAAACGATAAAGCTAAGTATCTCTGGTAATTTGTCAGCAGCATGTATTTTTGCCTGCACCGCAGCAACGAATTAAAGCGAAATCTTATGCAAGCCGGCGCCGTGATGTCGAAGAATCTATTTACGAGTTACACACTGTGTAAACGTTCTTAGTGAGAGCGTCGCTGTCGGCTAGTTTTAGATTTCAATATCGCAAAGAGTAGTGTGCTAACCTGTTAATACGCTGCAGCCTCACACATAAATTTCTGAGTTTAAGCTTGAATCTGAATTGGCGCTATGGGTGCTTGATTTTTGGTGGGGAGACCCCAACAGGTTCGAGTGAATAACACCACTTCTAGTGTGGAGGTTGTTTCCACTGGCTCACCCCAAGTATGTATCTTATCCACTCTTTTATTTATATTATATACAAATGACTGCTGGAGCATCCGTCCAAATAGGTATATTATTAAATTCTCAGATGATACAGCTTTACTCAGTCTGTTGCCTAACGATGAATTTAGCCATGGTCCTGTGTTAAACCACTTTGTTTCGGCATAGTGTGACAGACCGTATTTGTGCCTGAACGCAACAAAAACCAAAGACGTGCATTGATTTTAGGAAATACCCTCCATCCCAGTCTGATACTGTCATCCACGATAATAAGGCACAGGTAGTTGACGAGTATAAATACCCCGGCACAACAATTGATAAAGGTTGAAGTGGGACCGCCACTGCAATGTCACATGTCAGCAGCGTCTTTACTGCCTCAGAAAACTTCGCTCTTTCAACACCACACCAAATAGCACCATTTTGTCCATATTTTATCAATCTTGTATCCAGAGTGTTTGGACAGTTTCTTTTATGTTTGGTTTGGGAACGTCAGTCAGAAAGACAAGAATAAGTTGCAGCGCGTTGTAAACATTAGTAAGATAACCGGTTACAAATAGGGCCTGTAAGTGGGTCACGACACATGGCGAGACTCCGCGCGATTGGGGACTGCAAACAAGAATAATATTCTAACAATGGATGACAATTGTAGCTTCCGACTGATGATTACTAGGAAAATCAGGTCTTAAATATCTTGTGTTATACCTTTCTTATCTTAAATGTCCGATTTAATATTGAGTTTACCACACTACCATAGACATATAGCGATTTACGTAGTGCAGATAATAAACACGATTTTAGGCCGTATGTCAACTATGTGTCTTTTACGGTTTTGCATTTTACATTGCTGTACGTTGTGGCTTCGATAAGCACTTATATCTGACAAGTTGTCTAAATGCACATAACCATAACACATGTATACATTTGCCCCAAACAGGTTGTACTGCGCGAAAAAATTGCACTCTTCATTATTAGATTAAGATCGCCAAACACAAGTACTTGCCGCTAATGCCATGGAAACCACCATAATAATCGATTAAAATTCATGATTTCCGTGATCATTGTCACCGGCAAAGTGTTCAATAGCTTCTGCTTGTAATAATCGTTCGGACAATATAACTGAAACACGTTATTTGGAAACAATTCGATTATTACAACAAAAACAAAACAAATTCCTATACGTTAACATGGAAAATATGGATTTCCTGCCCCAGCCTCGTTTTCGCGCGCGAGACTTACACACCCTATAATCCTCTCTCACTGCTTTGTATGAAAAGCAGGTACTGCGTAAAGCCACTAAAACCAAGTAATGAGTAATGACAATACACATATTCTACATAAGAAGTACGTCCTTCTGCCCTCGTCCAGAATGTTCAGAACCAAAACATCTAAAACAAGTAAGAAGCGTGATTCATTCATTCCAATGTCAGTACGACTTCTCAACGACAAGCACCTCTGGACGTCTCCGTGAAGCACGTCTTGAAAGGACTACCACAATTACAATTATCACTATAATTTACAATATTATAGATTAGCCTAGTATTTCATTACTGTTTTTAAAAAAAATTATCTGTACTTTTATACTTCCCTACTCCTGTATTTTTTATGACGAACGCTGCGAAAGAGTTTCCCGGTCCGGGACGCGACCGGGACAAAATAGTTTTATTGTATTATAAAAGTCCTAAAATGTAACGTCTCGCGGAGACCACACGGAGACCATCGCCGGGTCAAGATGGCGGTCAACGTGTGTTCGAAGGTTGTTCCAGCATTAAAATTCATGCAAAATAGAGGTAAAACGGCAAGCACGTCTGCTTTTGTGATACATGCCAACAATCTTATTATATTTTGTCTTCCACAGGCCTTTCAGTAATACATAAATCATTTCTGTATGGTGGGAAATCCAGTACGTTTCAGAGGTCTACTTCTGTCAAACATGTCATATTTGGGCGATAATGTAGTATCAAATCGCAGCACGTCTGGTTTTTGTCTACACATTATTTGTACATAAGCCAGAGTAGTCTAACAGGCGATATACTGCATCATGCCATTAGTCAAATAATACATAGCTATTTTATAAAAGATTGCCAGATCGAAGTTAATCCTGCCGTAACTCGTTATTCATAAACAACTGCAAAATTATAGGCCTATTTCTGTTTGCTTTTTGTGTGAATATGAGTGTAATTTTAAATCTTTTATAATAAAGAATTATCTGGTAAAATCGTGTTTGCTTATTTAATTTGTTATTTCAAATTTGTCCTGAGAACCAATCAGCGTCTCTACCTTATTCTGGGTGGGGTAAGGCCTTTTTGACGATCTGGAATGTCAACGGGTTAGGAACATTGTTCTACTTTTGTTTACTATCAATTAACCCTGCGAGCGGCCAGCGAAAATCCTCTGTTGCATACGGTTACAAAAATGTTTTTATGCAGGAAGGTGTCTCGGGCCGATTAATTGGCCCTGGCTGGTCATAGGGTTAATGCATATTGCACGTGACTCATATATAAGTCAAAGGTTAGCATGTACTTTAGGCCCGCAGCTAACCAGCTAAGTCAAAATGTGGCTGGCCAGACACTGAAAAACAGTATCTTTTTTGTAAAATCAAACAATCAACTCTGTGAGTCAATGCAATATAATTAGTGACAGAAAATGAACTTCTCTCTATTTTGTTCAGCGTTAGTGGTGCCATGCCGTTTCTCAAACACACTTGCCACAAAGTTGGTCGAACGGCACAGAAAGTCAAAATTGGCATCACATACAAGAGAGGAAGCTGAGACGAAAGACACAACAGTGTTAACAGCTCCAAGAGATTATAAGTAAGTTCACAATGCATAGCACCAAGAAGTCATAAGACAGTTCATTATTGACATCTCCAAGAGGTCATAAGAAAGTTCATTATTGACATCTCCAAGAAGTCATAAGAAAGTTCATTATTGACATCTCCAAGAGGTCATAAGAAAGTTCATTATTCACATCTCCAAGAAGTCTAAGAAAGTTCACTGCAACAACTGAAACAAATTTTAATACAAAATATATATTTCAGCAGTAAACATGTGGCTTGTTTGTGACACATTCTACTGGGCTGCCACTTGTGATATACAGGCAGACAGCCACTGTTATCTTAATAATAATAATAATAACTTTATTTTAACACCATCAAATCCGGGACGGCTGTCCCGTTCACGGGTGTGTACATACATGTAAATTTGCGTATACTGATTAAAATAATGGTGACAGTAATAATGATAATAATATAAAATAATGAGACACTATGATAAAAACCGTGTAAAATTGGCTATGTATAAATTGTATAATTCTTTAAAAAAATGAATATTAAACATAGACATTACAGACAAAACATTAGAACCCGCTATGCTGCACTGATAGTAATAAATATAAATAAGATAAATAATATATGTATATATCTTAATAATAAATTAGCTAAAATATAATGTTCGTTGTGTGAAACTAGTTACAGCTGTATGTGGAAAATAAAAGTGTCTTTAATTGCTTCTTGAACTGTGTAATGTTGCTGTTGTCACGTATGTTCCTTGGAAGTTTGTTCCACAGAGTGGGTCCTGCACAGGCAAATGCACAGCGGCCGAAATCTTGTAACAATTACATACATGATACAGGCGTACAGCTACTGTTATCTTGATCCGTCTGTTGCATACAGCTACTGTTATCTTGATCCGTCTGTTGCAGATTTGTGTATCCAGAATTCCTTCCGGATCCAACATGGTGGAAGCGAGACCGCATTCGCGAGAAACTGGAGCGGGAGGATATGATGCGCAGACGGAGCGTCATTGAGATACCTGAATTTTATGTAGGCAAGTGGCACTATCTGGATTCATTCTTAATACTTCAATAATTGCATCAATGTTTAGATTACACATGTCATTAATTTATAGAATAAAAAACTTTGCACCAAGTTGCTCAAATGTGTGTGACCTTGCGGAACTCTACATATTATGTGTTGTGTGCCATCAATGTTTACAAACTGGCTACAATTGTGTAAATAATTGGTGATCCAGTACATGCATTTCCATGAATTCCTAATGTTAATTTTTTTACACCGCTGTTGTTTGTTGACACGCTTTCTCTAAACCCACGTTGACTTGCTTTAACAACTACAGGAATTAATAGAGTCTTCATGCCTGGAATTAAATAGTTTCTCTTGTACTTTAGAGAAATGTTGTAAAAGTGAAAACGGGCTATGTTGGTAAATATATGTTTTTCACCACGTTTCTATACTGGTATTACTTTAGCTTTTTATCTTATGTGTAAAAATGCATAATTAAGCGACATGTTACATAGATGTATAATGTCAACTGTTCTGAAATACACTATACCACTGTAAATCAAACCAGAACAGCCATTAAAATGAAACAAGTTTTGTTAGATGGTGTTGCACTAGTTATCTCAAGTGCTCATAGAAAAAAAATTATGTAGTCAGTTTTCACAATGGTATTGTTATTTTGTTATAAGAATAAAAAATTGTTGAGCCTGAAAGAAACTCACTTGGTGGGTGTAGGTGTCATAGTTGTCATCCGCACTGTTGGTTGCTGCTTGATCTGGGAAACACGTCATATTTTAACATGACGTTTTGTGCGCATAGCGACCATTTAAGCTTGAAACAAACTGTTTCTTTGTATGTGCTGTTGTGTCGTTTTGACGTGAACTAAAAGCTGTTTTAGAAATCAACTTTGGATGCGTTTCTTTTTCAAAGAAGTTTCAGAAACCCTGTTTGAAAAAAACATGTGCCAGTTTATTTTCTACATCTTAGTTGATCTGTTTTATCCAGGTGTAGTTGTCTGAGGTGCTGATATTATTACTGTTTTTGTATATAACTACATACAGACAGATCTCACTTAATGGTCACCTCCATAATACAACCACCTCACAATTAAGGTAACTTTAAATTAGTCTCACTAAAGTGTCTGACCACATTACTGAAACTGCGTTGCTGTTTTAAGGGTGACCTTAATTGTGAGGTGGCTGTATTAATTTGTCAAAGGATTACAAACATTTAATTGTATTGTCTGTCACACAGTCCGTCAACATTACCCCTGTGAACCCTCCCCCCATCCTCCCCATGTGCATGACCGCTTCATAACCCCGTGTTCCCTTTCCCAATGAAGGCATGCGATTGTCACCGACAATCCCTCTCTACTAGAGTATTCAATTACTGTTTTGTGGGATCCATTGTAATGCCTTCACATTTGGCCAAAAATATTACCACAACTACAAGGTACATGTATTGTACATACAACAGTCTTCTTTGTATAGAAAAGTATTTTTGGTTTTGAATTGTTTTACGTTAACTAATGCAGCATCTCGGTCTACAGGAACTGTCATGGCGGTGGAGTCGTCCGACAAGTATGCACCAGGAAAGAAGAACCGTTTTGTTGGCATCTGCATACAGCGTGGAGGTCATGGGCTCAGGGCAGGGTTTACACTTCGCAATGTCATAGACGGACAAGGTTTGTGACTGTTAACGTATCATTGTCTGTTCCACTAACTGAACCAGTCACGGTGGCAGTCTTTAACCGGAGGTTATGCTGGGCATCTTGAATGTGGGACTACACTAACACACCAAATAGAAAAGCAGATAACATAATCTTTCTGACAAATCGTGCACATTTCATTCATATTTACCAACTTGCTATACAATCCAAAGGACTTCAGTGCCTTTTTTAGTCTATTTTTATAGCTGCCAAAAGTAGTTTCCTCATATTTATCGAACTGTTTCATGTAGAACTGTAACCATCGGCTCAGTATATGTTTCATGGTGTAAATAATTCAATTATTATGTTTTTAACCTTCATATTCAGTATTTCTAAAGATGGTAACCACCTTGTATTTTATGAACTGTGCAACCTAGAAGAGAGTTAATGTTAGTTAGCAAACAATCACTGAATTAATTTAGAATGCATTTGCATAAATACATGTTTATGTTTTATTACCCCCACCCCCGTGCAACACCACCCACTACTTGCGACTGACCAAGCTCGACAATACTCTAGACACATACATACATGGCTACTACAGAGTGCTGAGCTATAGTAAGAAGACTTCCCACAATGACTGTCTTGTTGCGTTGTGCTTGCATACAGGGGTCGAAGTGCAGTACGACTTATACAACCCGACCATCATCAGACTGGAGGTTCTGAAGCTGGAGAAGAGACTGGACGACGAACTCCTCTACCTGCGAGACGCGCCACAAGAGTACAGCACTGTGCCATTCGACATGGAGCCAGTGGTACTGCCACCGGGCATCGCCGTTCCCATTAACACAATGAAGGTGGGTCAAACTCGTTAGCAATTGTAGTGTTTACAACAGGATTACACATCTTCCTTTTTGCTGATCAGAAATGTAAAGCTGTTCAGTAAACTATCTTTTTGTCTAGATTTTACCCTTTTCATTTGCAATCCAGCCGCATTCGGGGCTCTTTGTACAAGGGATGACCATTCCACTCATCTGACGAATTTTTTCACACATATTTTGAATGTTGACACTTCGCATTTGATTTCATTGAACTAGCAGAAATGTCCATCCTTCAGATGCTACTACATCCACACAGACGCAGAAGACGGTTTCCTTGTGTATTTGTACATGATGTTTGTTTAGTCAGTTTTTGCAACACAAATAACATAACATGTCGTCAACTAATCTGAACGATTTATGTAGCTGGGAATAGTTGTTGAAAACACACATAACGTTGGGTGGAAAGTATTGATTATAATAATTTCATTCAGTTGTGTCTGATCCCCACTAAACGAATATACCCACTGCCAGTTGGCGAGATATCTCCTAGTGTTTATGAAACGAGATTAGCATCTTGCAGAAAGAAACAGAGAAATACAGGCTGTTTGACTCTCACAATATCATTGAAATTTACAAACTGCAAACATGGGAAGCGCACTGGCTGGTGGAGGGAATAGTTGTCGAAAACACACAACGTTGGGTGGAAAGTATTGATTACCGTCCCTCTAGCGTCTGGTGTGAACCCTAAAACCGCAAAAACATGATCTACGAGGGCTTTTGAAGAAAAGGTAGGTCTTCCGAATTGTCATAGATGAACCCCAGAATGTATGGCCCTCGACATGCAAAGTGTCTAGAAGAAAGAAACACGCACGCACACACAAGCTCTGTTGCAATTCAACGTGTCTGGTTCTCTTGCTGCAGGTGAAGCTGGGTCCGCGGCCGTGGCATGAGCGTTGGGAGAGACAGGAGCTGAAGGGCGTCGAGGACCTCGGTCTGCCAGAGAGGTTCTACAAGCGCGCCGCCGAGGTGGCCAAGCCGTGGCAGAAGCACGACCTGATGCGGGACTACAGACTGGCGATCAATGAGGACGAGACGGAAGAGATCATGACGGACGTCTACGGCAAGATGCAGGGCATCGAGACACAACAGAAACTGCGACGGCGTCAGGGGCCGGGTCCTGCCAAATAGACCGCATCTGTGACCGTTCTACGATGGTGATGCTGTGCGTGCGTGGCCAGTGGAAACATCATAAGATCAGATAGTTACCCAGATGCATGAACAGCATTGTTAGTTTATGACAAATACGTATGTGAAATTGCAAGCTTTATTTTTGCGGGACACGTTTGATCATCAGTGAGACGTCAGTTTGAATTTGAATAAGACTAGATGGGTGTTGATTGAAGCAACACAATTTCTGTTAGAATGATATGATATGATCATTACAGTGTGCTACCAAGAAATTGGACGTACAGCAAGTAATTGGTGATATCTGCACCTGATGACAATACAAATCATGTTACGCCTTGCTGGCATATATGAATCATCGTTACTAGTAGTTTTGTACAGAAGGTTTAACATAAATTACAGGGTGCAGAATTTTTACTGTACATATACAGTTAGTACAACAATAAAACATATATATCCTGCGGAGATAGTGTTGTATGTTTGCCACCTGTCAACGTGTACAGCCTACATACGTAGTTTAGCCGATATGAGTGGTTTTATTTGTCTGTAGATAAACTAATTCAGCCACTAAGGTTAGAATATTCAAAATGTCGATCGTTAGCAAAGATACGTTGCAGAATTTGACAAAAACACATGGCTATCTTCATGGAATATTCGCAAAACAATGATAGAGCGCGTGTACAAATATTATCCATCTTCAAGGTATGCGTGTAAAGAGATGGATGATTAGGAAATCGTTGTAGAAGATAGTCATCACTTTCACTTTACTTTATTGTCCTTAAAAGGATATGCATTTTACAACTCATGATCACATCTAAAATATATGGGATGGTCTCAACAAAATGCAAATGAATTTCCAGATGTATACACTACAAGAACAATGAATCATGCCTACCAATAGAAAAATGTACTCTGACATGATTTCCGTTTAGGTCAATTTATTTCCGACACAAGCGACAGTGCGAGAACAACAGTGCCAGATATTGTGTGTTGCATATTTTTGTTAAAAAAATTATTGTATCTAAGTGCAGAGCAACCCGCTTTGTCTCGACATACGTTGTTGTAATTGGTCAGTCCTGTATCTCTCGCAGCGGCACAGGCTGACGCAAAGTGTCATTCAGTCGGCCTTAAAAGTGCGCTATACCCAAGACGCACTTTTTCGCATAAATAACTGCGTGGGATCATGTGGAAAAATCGAACTAACGCACCGATGTGTCAGATTTGGGCATGCGCATTCTAGCTCCTTCCGTCAGTTCAACCAACTCTCCAAATACGTAACCCTACACCAGACCTGATTTCCACATGCAATGAATTTACGCACCTTGTAATATGTTGTCAAAGTATACGCCTAACGATGTAATTATTACAATTTGATAACAAGCACACTCTTTAAAATAGTACGCGTTATCGGAAAAATATTATGTTAACTGGCGTCGGAACGTTATGAATACTTGCGCATGCAAGTGATTGTCGCTCCTAATCCATTTTCAGGGATACTAAACTAAAGAGACCGTACACAACTGTTCCCCACATTGTTGTGCGTACGCGTGAATCTGTGTATATATATATACATATATATATATATATATATTCAAAATCAAAACTACTGCAATACCCAAACAATCTGTAAATAATAACTTCTTAGATGAGTTTTTGGTGGAAACCCCCGTATGAGAGAGACCGGGCCGGATCGGTAGCACTTCGCCACTGAGGCATCTCTGAGACTGAGTTGAATATTTCGTGCGTTGACGTTGTTCGACAGGTTTGGCCTGACGGTCGCGGGCAGTCCGGTACGAAACTGGATGACAGACAAGTGGGATGTGCTGCTGGAGATTTTTTCTTTGTACTTTTTAAACGATGTCACGTAGTTGTGCCATTCGCATACAGTTCAAGTATGTGAACATAATAATTTATATTATGTGTTTGACATGCCCATGCATGCGGCCCCTGGCGGTTTCGATGTTTACACGGCGTACGCTAAGCTCGTTTGCATATATGCCGCTTTGAGGCGCCACTGGTTGTAGCTTTGCCAGAGCATTATTTGATATTTTACCTATGATGAAAACGACTGGTTACCCTGAGGTAAATATAATAATGATGTAATCAGTTACTCAACAGAATTATCAAATGAAAGCGATTTTTCTCAATAAACGTTGCAATATGTTATTTGCGCGCACGGGCGTGTGTGTATGTGGCGTGCGTGCGTGCGTGCGTTAATAACTGTCCGGTTCTAATTGTTCGATATATTATAATTTTAAGGCACCAACTTATCCTCGCATATACGAAACCACCCATGTTATAGATGATCTGTAATAATGTACAAACTTAAATAATAAGATATATTGCTTTGACTTCGGAAAGGAATTTGATAACCTTCACAGATAATCGTTGTGGTGGATATCACGTCAGCACGCAATCCCCAGACGTTGGGGGATGATAAAGTTACTGCACACAGACCTCCTGTGTCGACACTCACTTCGTACACAGCTTCGTTGTCAATTCAGCAACGTAGCATCTCTCTGAGTGAGTGAGTGAGTGAGTTAGTGAGTGAGTGAGTGAGTGAGTGAGTGAGTGAGTGAGTGAGTGAGTGAGTGAGTGAGTGAGTGAGTGAGTGAGTGAGTGAGTGAGTGAGTGAGTTATTCAGTCAGTCAGTCAGTCAGTCAGTCAGTCAGTCAGTCAGTCATCAATCTAAATTGACTTTGGGGTATCACGGTTTCGTCATGCAATGTCATCGTCCAAGCACTGCGTGTATAAAATTGACAATTGTACAACTTGTCTGTGGTCGACAGGTTCGTGTAGACGACATTCTGTGGCACAACTCTGTGGCTACTGTCTTATTAACGGAAGGTGACGTGCTCGTCCTTTTGTCCCGGCTGCACTCAGTGACGTCTCAGAACAGCTGGATCTCTGGCATGGCGTACGCTGAACGTCAAACCGCACGACGAAGTCATTATACCCCGCCCCGTCATCACAGCGTGACGGGAACGGGGTTCGGTCACGGATCACTGCACAACGGGGTGTCTTTGAAGGAGGGCGAAATATTATACGTTCCCGCGTTCTACCATAAGAGAGAGACATTGCGACTAGAAAGCATTGGCACGTGAGCACAGACAGGAGGTTTTAGAGTTAGTCTAAATAGAAAAGTGTTGAATGCAACACATTATAAGAGAATTATACAATGAGAAATAGAAGAGAAGAAGTCCAACATAACGGCAGAGAGGCGATGTCATGAATTGTATTTCAAAAGTCAGGAGATGTACGATTCAGACCGGGAGACAATTCCAAAAAAAGTTGGAGGAATGGTCTCATCACCACATGGATGGAACACACCGACTGATCTGACTCCCTGCAATAAAGGACCACAGAGAAAGAAGAAGTTAAATTGAACAGTTATTTTATGTTGGCAGTACGGTAAATAAGTTAGGATCGGCTTTATATAAAGGAAATATGTAAACAGAGACAAGAAAGAAAACTCAAAGAGAAAAACGGAGGTAACACGTTGGATCATTAACTTTATATGTAGTCACCAGCTGCCAGTCACAGTGAATTGTATTAATGAAATGAAAAGACAACCAATATATAAGGAGGAATCGAAAGGGCATCAGGGAAGATCCGACCTTAAAGCACCCTTACCTTACCAAATGTTAAAAGCTAAACTAAATATAACTCTCTAAATTAGTCTCCTCCCCGATTCTGTCTTAGTTATGTACCACGTATACATTATTTAGAGCATTCTAATAGCAATACGTTAGCCAAGTCCAAAAGCCGTTTTACGTTTTGTATATCCGCTAATTTGTTTTGTTTGAAATCCGTGAAATCGACCAGTGGTTTTGTTCCGTACACCTCCTCTGTCGCGCTGTCAATTTTGAAATCGGAAGGGAAGGGCCCCCCTGTCGGATAATTTTGACCAGGCATTTGGCACGTCCCAGCACTTCTCTCGAAGTATTACTGTGTCTCGAATGATGACATCGGAAAACAGGAGTGGAATGGTGGTGCTATTGGAGATTTAAAATCCGGGAGATTTGCCTGCTTTCTGGAATGTCCCTGAAATTCCAAGAAAGTTCGCATGTACCGTTTTGTATTCAACTCCTCCGCAAATACGCTGCGGGAGATCTGCGCAAGTTCATATATATTTGTCGTAAGTAACATTCGGATCGATGTTTACATGCACCTAGGTACCGCTCGCTAGTTAAAATTCCTGGAATGCCGCGCTCGATACGTTATGTCATTAACTTTGATATCGCCTAAACTGTTATACATTGTATGCCATTGACCGAGTGCCTGGAAACAACAGACGCCTGGGTCAGACTTGAACTGCTTTTGGGCCAGCTGAACATGCACATGGGTCTGTCTTAGGGTAATCTTGGACAACACGGCCTTCAGGACCAAGCCCATACCCAAAAATAAATATTAATCTAAAAAACTGAAGAACTGGGCCGTCGAGATCTTATCTCGTGACATTTGTCAAGAGTGTTGTTTGGGGAAACTGTAAGCTACACGTATGTATCCTTCATTGACTTGATCAAACAATCCTTCTGAGTTCTGGACAAACAAGCGTGAAGCTCTTTTGGAGAAACTTCTCCAAGTTCAAAGCTCTGCCAACTTCATCACCATCATGAAACGTCTCCGTGATAGAATTATTGCAACCTTTCTCTTCAATGGACTGAAACGCAGCCTTTCACCATTCGAGCAGAAGTCAAGCAAGGATACGACATCCCACCGACCCTCTTCCCTCTCTACCTATGTGTCATACTTGTCTCGTTCGTGACCGTCTTCCTTGTTGCGATGAACTTGTTTTCGGCTGGAAGAATGGCTCATCGACAATACGGGACATCTTTGCTTAGGTTGCAGCAAGATCTCTAAGTTAAGATTCTAGTTCCTGAATCACCACAGGGCCCACGACAGACCTGGCATCTTGGTGGACGTCACCCCCGTCCCGAGAGACTGCTGATGACATTTAACTGAACATTGTAATCTAGAGGAGTGTCTATTTGAGCATTTCACCAAGATAGAGAGCTCTTAAAGAAAATTAATCATAAAACAAACTCCGGTTCTTTAAAACTCAAATATCCATTGCTGTATTACCGAAGACATAATTTCCATGACAAACCATAATGACCCCCTGACGTGTGTGGTATTGAAAATGTTCAGGTATTCAAGAGCATTGTTAAGGATCAGCATTGACTTAAGGTGAAAAATCGGGTTTACGAGCTCTTAATAACGCTAGTAAAATCGTCCCCAGCCCAGGTCTACCCTGTAAATGTGTAATGCTTGTGTAAAGCTAGTTAGTGAGGCGGGAAACGTTTGCCGTATATAAACGAGTTGCACACCCATAGCGTACTTCCGTTGTCTGTCACCAAAGCAGAACTAAAAATAACTCGTTACGAATTCAGTGCACTGCGAATTGGTCGTGGCTGTCCGACAATATTTATAAAACCGCCGGGCGTGTGCCATCAAAGTGCCCAAACGCGGTGTAGCGAGCGCTCCCAGACCACGCCCCTTGCCACCGCGCATGCGCACGCCGTGTTGTTGTCGTCCAAACAGCTACGCTCCCGGGCGCCAGTCAGTGATCCCGCCATGCGACGGTCAGTTTGCAAACAACATCAAAACACGTGCGCCGCTCACATCGGATACTCGCCAAACGGATACTAGCGCTATTATCGCCGCTTGTCGATCGAAACGGATTCGCCGCCGCCGCAGGATGCGACCGGCCGGCGACACGGAGTCGCCGAGCCGAGACGCTGAGCCTGAGTCGGTCTTGTTCTTGGTCCACCCCCGACGCTAGCCCAGCCGCGACCGTTGTCGTTGACGGCCGCCCGGCCAGCTGCCACCGACAGACATGCTTTTACTACCGCCGTCGCCACTCGGGATTATATACACGCACATCATCGTGGTTCTCGTGACCGTTGTGAGGCATATACTTGGACATAACACAGGTAGGCGTGGCGTTGAATTACAACAGTGTCAAACTTACTATAATGAGCGAAGCATGCTGTATAAATAAACAGTTGCTGTTTTTAGTGGGCGGGGGCCATGACCCCATCTGCAATTCAGTTTATTTTTTCCTGATAATCTTTTACAAAATGACCTGACTAAATCTGTTGTTCTGACGCTAACTCTAACCCCACCCTCCACTTCATGCCGTAGGTATCCTATACAGAACATAAGTAAAAAAATCCTTTTTCACCATTATAATATATGACCATAATATATGTGTTGTGCTACTTTTGTTTTTTCTTAGCATGGAAAACTACAACTATCCCCTCCCCATCTCATTTTGCCCCTCACCCAGTTCTGAGAGGCATCACCATAACCGAGTACTTACTATAAGTACTTACTATAGTACCTGGATGATCACAACGGACACGTGCTATTTAATCCAGCTACTGATACACTAAAGTCTACAGAGCTATAAATAGACCTGTACTAATAATGACCATAATCAGATTGATGGGGCAACCCTATACCATTTCTTGCCCTACTCCACGTTTCATCAATAGGTAGCCCCAGGCCACTGCGTAATAATCAGGGTTTTATAGGTAAGGAAAGAGCAAGCAGTTCATTTAGTTTAGGTGATATCAGTGATAATGAATCAATTGCTCTCAACAACTGTTTTTAAAACACCAAGTTAACTTTAATAAAGAACTAATGTCTTGTCTGAAGAATTGCGCATTTTTAATAATGTTCATTTGTGGAATTGTTTACGAAGGTATTGTAAATAAAAATATAAAAATCCTGAAATGTAAGAGTGCACACTCATCAGGTTCGCTGAAGACCTTCATTTAATCAATTTTGTCCAACTAATTCATCACATTTCTAAGGGGACTTGACTTAAAAGTTTGTTTCCATCTAAGTCGAATACTGTCATTTGTAAATGATTTTAGTCATGATTCACGAACACAATTGCGCATACAGAACTACAGATGGTTCAGGTTTTTGCAGTATCACAAAACACCAATTGTTTGAGATGCACAGCGGAAAAGTAATTTATTTTTTGAAGTGCATTTTGTTGCTGTTTAATGCCTTTCCAAATGCCTGACCTCTTGTGCCCCGATGATCTACCATCTGTGATCATCTTGAGAACAGCACATTGTTAAGAATGAGTGACAGTCATAAAAGAAGTGCCAAGCCATTGTATATGAATCTTCAGTGCATGTCTGTAGTATCGCTTTTGTGGTCACGTCCAACTGCAGCTTTTCTACTGTGACAAGGGACTAATTTGATGTGTGTGTGGCCTACTTTGCACACTTAGAAAAATTTATGAATGGTAGTATGTGAAAAAAAACCATTGGATGAGTAGGCATATGACCAAGAGGGTGGAACGAACTGAGGGGCATGACCCGTCACCCTATGCAGGCATGATACTTGATATCTAGGGTTAAATGTGGTTATTAAAGACGTTCCACCTATGAATACCTTGATGAACACAGCTGATTGATCAGTGAAAATAAAGACAGCTTATATGAAAACAATGATTGTGTTTAATATAAATTCTGTATGAATGTTTGTAATTTCATGAGAAGCTTGGTAGCATGATGTCATGGTAGAAACATTGCTTTGTGTAGCTGTAACATTTGTATGTAAATTGCAAGGTTTAATTTGCAAATATTCAAATTTCATATGACCAAAATGTCCATATCGTAAGACATCAAAACACACTGCAAATCTGATTGCATGTCAGCAAAAATAGATGCTTTAAATAAGAACTTGAGCAAGCATTCGGCCACATGTTTGAGCACTGTGGTATTACTTGGTTAGTAGCAACCCAGACTTAAAAGTTTCTGGTAACATTTCAGTGTTTCTGGGCCAGTCCCACACACCACTAAAGGCACTATACTCTTCACTCACTCACCTACCTGTTCAATCCAATACCTATTTGACTTCTCAGGGAAGCATTCAGCCATGCGACAATTAGCATAAGAAAGGCACTTCATTCACACCATTTAACAACCATTGCCAAGTAATTCTAGATATAATTGATCACTTAGCGAACTACAAAAACTGATCAATGCATCTGCGCATGTTCTTTTCAAATCAGTCAACCGAATGGGCGAAATCAAAACATTTCACTATCCGCTTAGTTTTTGTTCTGCCTTTCAGTTTCCTGACAAGTACCCCAGAGGTGTTGTATACCTTGTAACAATCACGTCCTCCGCCCTAGTTTCTCATCCAGTCATCTGTATTCTGTGTAATGACAACCAGACTTGGTGTCAAGCAAGTTTTTCTTCGTTGGAATGCTCACATTTAAGTAGTCTGCAAAATGGAAGTGAGCCATCTCTTCCATTCCAGCACAGCCACCATGCTGAGGCAGTCATGTTTCAACCAGCTCACACAATGTTACTATCAACCCCACAACAATACCCTACAGAGAGGGTTGTAAGGAAGATGTGCTATTGCCCCTAGACCAAGGCGTTGAGTTTCAGCCGATCCACCAGGACAGATAGTTGACACTGTGTGTGACTGTGTGTGTCACAGTGCGTGTCTCCAAATATGTGTTTACCAAGTCCTACGTTGCATGTGCTCTACAGAGAATGTGTATTGGAGAATGTTGACACCATGTTTATTTGGGTGACACAATTCAACTTGTCATTCCACAAGGAGACCCAATTTCTTCTTTCCAGTGTCTGTCTAATACTTTCAGGTCAAACACTCCAGTGCAGAAACACCATCTTAAACCTAATGAGAAGTCTCAGAAATATGTTTTTGTCTTCTAATCACGTGCCATAACATAAATGATTCTTGTAAATAGGAGACGTTGATTTTATCAAGATTTTGTTCTCCGGTCATGCAACATTTTAGCAACTTGAGTGCCAAGAGTGTCTTCACATAAACTATAAATCAAGAGGAAAAGAATAATGGGAGTTTCACTAAAAGTTGGTTATCTCCCGACAGGTGAATATCCACTTTGCTTGTAATGTGTCTAGACCCAGGTTTGTGATTTCCACTTAAACTCTTCCCTACACCTTAGTGTCAACAGCTGAGGTTTCAAAAGTACCAGTCTTGTCAATGATCTAAGTCACATAGATGGGTGAACTAAATCACTGACATTTGCTAACTCAGCCGGAAGTACCTACCGCTGTTGTCTGACCCCTACAAAATTGCGGTCTGACCCCACTGACCACAGGACTGAGTGGTCTCAGACAGCTGTGACAGAATGACTGCACACTCCAGTAACTGTGGTCATTATGCAGGCCATTGTCCAGCTGGATGGTACTCAGTGGTCATTGTGACTGCCACTCTTGCAGGATAGCCAGTGTCCAGCTGAGATATTGACCAAGGTGACAGGTAGCAGTCACTCAGGTGTGACCACTGGCCACTGTTCCAGGGGTGTTGCATACCAGGGTGGAAAGGTTGTTTTGTCTTGCCAGGCAATTAATCCCAGGATATTAGTTTCCTATGACTGTTTGGCTCTGATAGAGTACATTGGGTAATTCTGATTCATGTCGGGACAGGGACTATTTCTGCTAGTTAGCACTTCGTCTAAAAAATTGATTTGACACTTTGGGATTAATTACTATTATAGTATTTTTATATATTATTTTATGATTTTGAGAACTATGTTGATATACTGTAGACGTCGTAATGTTATATTATTAGTTATCTTAATCCATATTTATTTTGTTTATATGTATCAGTTTTAGGCTGTCGTATGTTGTGATGTGCTACAAACTATTTGAAATATTCTGCTACATGACATAAAATAGTTTTAATAATCCTGGTATTATCAAAGACAACTTATCTATTTCTGTTATTATAAAGACTACATAAATTTACAAAATGCTCATAATTTCTAATTTTGTTCCTATAAACATTAAAATTTATATTACACGGACAAACTTCATTTTTTTATACTTTCTCCCAGGTTTTAGTAGTTTATACAGGACAATATCCGCAACATTTCAGAGAGAAAGCCGTTGATTTTGAATTATTCAAACAGTAAAAATCCCTATCATTACCATCTGAGAAACCTTCACTTAATGGCACAGCTTGGTGCCTTTGTGGCTGTGATAATTTGGTCTATTACGGAAATTTACGGCAGCTCGCACACGTCACGCAACATGAAAGTACCGCAGGGCTATTCATTGTAGTTTTCATCTCAGTTGGATAGAAATCAGTCAAACAGGTACGGTACCATGGCCACGGTGCCAGAATCAAAATGAGAGTTCTCTGTATTCACAATATATTCCTGGGCTACATGCAAGCATGTCTTCAATTGTCTTGCACATTTCAAGTGCAAGCATCTGTCATTGGCTCATTGACTTGTACAGGTTAAGTAGCTTGTACCATGCAACAGGTCTTTATGGTGAAGGTATCAGAATCTCCATCAAGTAATATCAGGTTTGAATGCTTCTGTTGCCATTTTGAATCATAGGCAAGTTTGTTCACTTTGCGTTGCTTCAGGTCACTTGATTGTGTGAATGAGTTCCTAGCTGGAGAGAGTTGTCGATATTTATGGCGTCTTTGTGTAGCAATTGCAACATGGGTGAATTCTTCCCAGAAAAGTTGGGATGGTGTTTGAGTGAACTGATGTCAGAAATTAGTGTACATTTCTAGGAGCGCCGTTGTAGGGACTGGATACAGCGTTTTTATGAGTTTACCTTTATTTTAACAGAACTTTGGCTAGTGCATGAGATAAAACTCTACTTGAGAAAAATTGAGAGATTTGAGACTGAATTTGTTTCACCCTCCTAACTAAATAGAGCTCTCTGTAGGAATTGACAAGACTTCCTATCTTTATGGGATGATAAATCCAATCCATTCATTACTGATTTAATTGCATTAGTCCTGCCTACATACATGCACATGGGCAGCCATCTTGATTCAGTGTTCAAACTGTTTAGAACCATGATCAATCAACTGGTTTAAGGAACGCTTAGCCGAAGTCCTATCATAGTAAATACAATTAGTGTGATGATGTGTCATATTCACTTATGTCCTCTAACTGCTGTTATCAAATTATGACACAGTTCCCAGGAAAACTGAATTGTGATTGACATAATTCTTGCACAGACTTTCAATGTTTCATCAAATATATACATAGACCAACGAAAAAATATTGTCAACCATATATTTTGGTCACTTCTGACAACAGGAAATATGATTAAATAAAAAATTGCATTGATAGTTTATACATTATTTGTATGTATGGCTAATGGTAAATTGCCAATGCCCAGTGCTAGTGCATCATTGACATTGAATATACAGTATCAAGTAGTTTTCCATTCCAGATGCTATTAGTATGACATTATAGTTAAACCTGGGACCATCGTTACAAATGGACTGTGAGTTAGAGAGCTTTCGGAGACAGATGCTACATATTACTTGATGATCATATCAAGCTTAGCCAGACATTGCTCATTTGTTTCCATGAATTGAGGCTTCACTGTCTAGTGCTTTGGTTAGTGCCAATTACATGCACAAAGGGGACATGTTTAGACCATGTAATGCAAATCATTTCAGTACAGGGGCCAGGGGGTGTATAATGTGTATAGTATAGAGCACAATGGGTCAGAGGGTAGAGCTTCAGACTCTCGACTAAGAGAACCCGGGTTCAAATCCTGTGCTGCGTGTTAAAACCTTGGGCAAGTTTTTTCACTCTACATTGTTCCATTCAATCAGCTGTAGACACTGGTGGATATGTGTACGAGCAGTCTTTGCATGTTAATTGTAGCATATGGCTGGATGCTTCCCAGAGAAGTTGAAACGGTGTTTGATTGAACAGGTCTGCCAGGGACGTAAAGTGTAAAGGCACTTTGAGCAGTCCTGAGGACTGGATACTGCGCTGTATAACGACTTAACATTTTATAATATAGTGCATACCATATTGCTATGTTGTGATAATGTAATAAGTGTTATTGTCATTCTGATGAATAATAGATAGAATTGATGTTATTATAAGGGGAGAGGATGATAATAGTTAAGTACTGATGTGTACTCGGCCATGAAATTCCTAAGTGGTGTTCTGTACTGATATTGTAAAAAGTAATATCATTTGATTGTGTATTCCCTAAATTTGAAAGACCATTTTGGTGCTCTAGATATGGCTGTGCAATTTATAAATTTGGTAAAAATTAAAAGTTTCTACTCTCAATTTATAAATTTGGTAAAAATTAAAAGACTGCTACATTTAAATTTGAGGCCTTGGTGGACCACTAGGGTAACAAAAGACCAGTTACAAATATTTATAATACAAACATTCTGTTTCCTTTAATCAGCCTGAAGTATCTAAATTTAAGAACATTGACAGTAAGTGTCTGTTTGTTTGCCATGTCCAGTTATAAAGTCATTCATTATACAGGCATGAGCCTGGCTCTGTTTATTTTTAGTTCAAAAGTTATACAAAGCAGTTTATGCATACATGAATATGGTCGTTAAGTGTGGGGCGTTCCTGTTCCTCTCCCTACAACAGAGGCAAACTACCAATAGACACCTGCCCATGTAGAACAACCCCCACCCCTTCACCCCCGCCCCTTCTCAGAGTTCTGTTTAATTTATCCACATGCAATTTACATAGGAACAAAGTATCCGATTCAGTATGTTTCACGTGAAGCCCATTTTCCCAGCAGGCTCCTGCTATACAACGGTTTTGTCTGGAGGTTGAAAGCGCAGACGGCATCGGAGATTAATGGCTCCTTACCTCAATGTCACTCTCCACTGGCCGCAAAAAATACAAGCTACACTCTAGATTATTTCTGTGGTTATCCGGTCCAGGAGATGCCATCTGTTGTAAGGATATATATATAATATGTATATATTTATATCTGCCCTAGTTCCAAGTAATATGGAGGATGTACAGGACAGTGATACCCAACTGATAGTGATACAGTCACGCTGTAATGTACAACCCATAGTTACATATATAGCACCAGCAAGCAGAACATGAACAGTTGCGTCTTGTGGCTGGCATGTATATTGTCATTTACATTAAGTTTGATCTTTAACACTCGTAAACGTTTATGGTGTACAGTGACATGGTTGTCCAATTTGTTGGAATGGTCTGGAAGTTTGTGGAATGAGGGGTTCTTTGTCCCATTTGTGGTTTTGACTGCGGCAACAGGCCAGGTTTATACCCACCACCAGTGCTAGTGATGTGGTCTCTGTACATGCTCTGGTGCAGCAGTGTTTACTATTTTAATGGTTTGTGTACATTTTTCAGGAGCAAAGTTCTATCAAGTTGGAACATAGGTTTGGCCGTATTAAATACAGTTTGGCAGGCTATCATAAAACCATAATTTTTTTTAATAAATATATATATTATCGTATTAAGAAGATTATATAAAAATATGAATCATTGGCTGGTCTCAGTTGAATGTGTTTGAACAAAATATGACAGTGTACCAATAAGACAACTAGGCACTAAGTATTTTATATAAAATTACCTAATCTAGGTTTCAACTTTCTGTATGTATACATGACTATGTTTCAATAAACACATTTGATGACACATCATCACGCATTTACCTTCCACAGTTCAGCACTCTGTGTTACACATCTACAAGAACATTCTCTATGTTACGTGCTAATTGTTAACATAGCCTATTGTTGTAAAAACCAAAATGTATACATTCATAAGTATGCAGTTCCTGTTTTGCATGACCAAAACGTTATGCATTCGTTACCTAACAAATCTGTAAATAAACATTATATTATGATCCCTTGCAAAACAAACCACTCGGCATCCACCATTCAACATCCAGATAGTTGTACTCTAATTGTGCTGGACATTATATTAATTGCACTGATATTAATTCAGCTTCAACTACAAATATTTACACGCAGTCATTGATGGCAAAAATGCATCTGGAAATACTCTACATGTGCAGGAAGTTTGACATTCTCAGCCAGGGATGTTTGGGATTACAAAACACGATGTGGTGTCGATGCTGTACAGCCCTGTAGTGGCTATGGCTGTAGAAACAGTCTGATTATAGTCATAAAGATTGTGGTTGTACATTAATATGATGATATTGGAACAGACAGATGTGGCAGACATTGGCTTATTGGTAGTTATAAAATCAAGGCCGGGCTGTTATTGACTACTGTGTAGAGCCACAATCCGGAAAGTGTTAGTGCAGGGATTGTGGTGTACATTTATTGTGCTCCTGAAAGACAGCAAGTTTCATGTTAATGTTTTCTCTTATCTCTCATTCTCTATTTTCCCCTCCATAACCTGATGAATCTCTCATAATGTTGCCATTTTATAACATTAGTGATGCGATAGTGTCCTTGAACATCTAGCTGAGTGACAGAACAGAACAGAAACAGAGGATGAAGCATTAAGCAATCTCACAGTCGCATACAATACAGCCCTCATCAACACGTGGTTGGAATTGCTATGAAACTGAGGAAGGCCGTATTAGAGAGGTAGGTTTTTAAAAGGCGGTGATATTAAGCTACATATCCTTTTATGTATTGCTGGCGGGAAGTGAATTTCACTGAGTTGGTGCAACTGGGAAAGCTCAAAGTATGTTCCTTGTACCTTGTATCTTCCTCGGCCTTCCATCAGCTCTGGTCTCGGTTGTCTTCTCTCCTCCACTTGTTCTTACTGATAGTTGTCTTTGCAGACTTGTGCTTTTCAAAATTGTCACCTAAACTGTGGATACTAAATTTTAAAGTTTCATTTAAAGTTTGTGGTTTTGTCTTGCGTAAACGTAGTCCATGCTGATATCAGTATTGAGTTTCTTGGATTTCATAGATTAATGCAAATACACATACATGTGGTGATTCCAGGCTGTTTTAAATTCATATTAAAAATACTTATAGGTCCATTGATCTACCATAATTTTAACATTTACCATCGACTGACCAATTTAATAGTATCACATTCTTGTCAACATTAACATACATACATGTGTATATTTGCCTAATAGCATACAATGCAATGTACACATCGATTTGTGTAATTAATTTCATATCAACCATCCATTAAATGCAAGTTGCAGTATGCTTGAATACTTGCTTTATTTAGACGTTGCATTTCGCAGACTATTGCAATTCAGATAGGATGGTACACACCCAGGCTTACATTTTGTTGGAATAACAGTATGTAATCCCATGACTAGCCTGCCCATAGAGACATACCTGTTCTTTCATGATATATCCAGTCAGCCACACCTGACACTACACGAGCTAGCTATTACGCCAGGCTTCTGCTAGTCATTATACAAACATATAGCAACGTATCATTACAAGTAGATATTAACCTTATCTTTGGTGACTTATGTGATCCAAACCCTTTGAAGTTTGCATTCGGGCAGGTAGACTATAATTTAGGTGGTCATAAGTACACCTGTAGACGTGGAATCACTGTAGACATGACTGATTAAACACTGGTTTCAGCAGAAGCTCTGAGTGAACTATTATTCACAGCCAGGGTCTGTATTCTCATCACTGCTTCAAGCATTTTTATTGTGGCAAAATTATCTTAGTTCATGCTGTGACATGATAATCTTAATTCCTACCTGTTGGCGTACATTGATAAGACTATTGTCCATTAAGCCTCATTTCAGTGGTCAGATAAAAAAATATGGTGGGCAAACATTTTCAGATGATTTAAGTTGAATGCCCCATTTTGGATTGACTTTGTTTGGTCATCAAATCAGTAATGGCATTTAGAATCCTACTTCCAAGATTCTTACAAATTCGACATCCAAGATTGTGAACCAGTTGCATTGGTAGCCGGCGGCGTTTGTGTCCACTGTTGACCAGACTAGAGCCCAATATTGAATCACTGCAGCCGAAGGTAAACAGACAGTGAACAGAAAGAAAATGTCACCTGTAGACAGCAATCAAAACATCAGTAATTAGATCCAGTGATCAGGTCTTTGATGAGACAGGCAGTTGTTACTCCAGACTGGGGGATTGACTCTAGTTGGTCTAGAGGAACAGGGGTCATCTCACTATCGCACAGTTGTGAAATATAAAATTATAATCAAGCTAGTGTGTTATGTGGGTTAATGTTTTTCTTTGTTGATAGTTTGCAACATGGGTACCAACCTTTCAGTGATCAATTGATGATTATGTTGGTAAAATACTGACACCTTTAGTTTAGACGTTTCCTGTTGGTTAAAGATATAGTGCAGTATCCTGTCCTCAGGATTATTCAAAATGCTTTCCACTTTACTCCCTGGCAAGTGAATACCATCTTAGCTTCTCAGGGAAGCGTCCAGCCACACTGCAATTAATGCGTAAAGACTACTCATACACAGATATTCACTGTTGTCTATAGCCAGGTACTCATTCATGCAGCTGAGTGAACTGGAGCAATGCAAATTGGGAAAAAGCTTGCTCAACGGTTGATGTGGTAGCAGAGGGGTTGAACCTGGATTATCTTAGTCGAGCGTCGAACGCTCTAGTGTGTTGCCCTACTGCACTACTGCAAGGGTTAAGGGTTCTTCATTATCGTTTTTAGGATTCCTACATAAGACAGAGGGCGGTAAATGAGTTGTTAATTTTATGATGTTATTTCCATTCGGTGGTGTTGTTCCCAGGCTGTGAGGCTTGTACCACTTACAGATATGTTTCGTAACTTGGATAAATTAATAAAATAAATGAATGCCAAAAACTGCAAATTATTTATGGGGTTCTTCCCAGTACAGCATCGTCGTGAAATAGTAATAACTGGTTTATGTCGACTGAACAACAAACCAAGGGCAACGGCTACCACCGTCACCATTCCTTGACAGTTTGACCATTTCCTTTTTTTATTGACAATTATGACAGTGATAATAATATTTTTCAGTAAATTAAATATACCATAGTACTGCTCCCAGAAGAAATTCTAGCCAGCTGATTTTTTCTAATGAAAAAGTATTTAAGCCAAATAAAAAATTGAAGTGTTTTGATTCGTAGTTTAAAGACGTGCACCTAGGTGCCTGGGAGGTGATACAGTTATATTAGTTGGCATATTTGTATAAAAACTGTTGCTGTAAAGTGCTTAAGTCGTGGTGAACTTAAGTTTAAAGGCACAACAAAATTGAATTGTTAATGATTGAATGTTGGCGAGATAATTCCTGATTTTTAGCACAGCTGTGTACAAGAAAAGCATGTTTGCCAAGTAAAGTTTAGAGTTACAAATAACAAGTTGTTGTGCGAGAGATGATCTGAACTGGGCACACTGTGGGCTATAGACTTGTAGGACACTGGAAACTATGCACACAAAAAGGTTGTTGTGTTATAATAATCACGTAGGGCATGATGTGTTAAGTAGGGCATGGTGTGTGAGGAAGCATTCGCAGTAAGTGATCAGACATATTGATTAGTGACTGTGATGTTCCATGATCAGCTCTGTGATATCATAGATCTCGAGAGGCCCAGGTAAATATATGTGTGTAATGAAAACCACAAAGTTAGATGTTGTTATTGGGTTTTATGTGGTTATGGCTCTGATAACACATTTATTACAGATTTGGAATTGTTATGCCACATGTAAGTGCTGTAGAAAAAGGATGTACTACAAAGATGCTATTGCACCCTCTGGTATTGGGCCACCACAGACACCCCACCCCACTGCATACAACAATTAACACAAGTTCAGGAATCTTAATACATAATTATCAATCTAATTAGTCTACTGCCTCAACAAACTATATGAAATTACCTTTTTATTTTCTTTAATAACAATAATTTATTAGTGTGGATAGTATTTGTACATGTCTATTTATTTATTGCTCACTCCGCTGTTTTGAGAAGTCCCCTCACACAAAAGGGGGTAGGATTCCCCCTTATCAGCCCTACTTCACCACCAGAGAAACCCAATATCATCAGCGTACTCAATCTGTTTGTTGTAAAGTTACACTGATTCAGTACAAGTGGAAACCATTGAAAGAGATCCATGCCCCATGACGGACATCTTGGGGTGGGAACTTCCACCCCTCACAGACTTCGGGGTGGTAACTGATCAGAGATGTCTGCGCCGGACAATGTTAGAAGAACTGAGGGAACTTTACATCGAAAACTGGCGTAGTTTTTTAAGATCCGACGCACGTCATTTCTGTTAAGTCTGACACAGGAATTATGACTCTGACGTTGATTTCAAAGGTGGTACCGAAACTCGCAAAAAAAAACCACAGATGTTTGTTATCACACCCCTTTCAGCAGTCCATTAGGGTGGAAGCTTGGGGGCGGTACCCCATCAACACAGATTATGCAACATGAAAAGTGACTAAATATGTGTCTAATTTCACCGTAATTGGAGAGTGCCACTCAAGGAGGATGTGGACTGTTCACATGGAATGACAGAGGAAATGTACTTGTTTGGCCGGTGTGATACCATCAGCTGTGACGGACAATACATTATGTCCTTTGTCTGATAATCTTGATCTTGTTGGCAAAAGTTGCTGTCAGTTTTGTGTTACCAGCTATTCCAATTTGTTGGCAATAGTTTGGTCGTTTGTTTAGATCTCGAACTGAAAGTGTAAAAAAGATGCCACAAAGGGTGAAACTCCACGTATTTCCCATCTAAGGTGCAACCCCAATGAACAATACCCAACATAGACACCATGCCACTTGTTAAAGAAGACTCTAGACAGAACCCAACTCTTAAACTGTCTTTACCAATATATAAATTTTTCCAAAATATAAATGAACGCTCGTATCTAAAACATATTTTTTATGAATGTTTAAGTATGCGAAGACATGAAATCCATTCCAAAAGCCCCCAAGGTCACTGGGTCGTGTGGAAGTAAGTCATGTATTGTTGATTGAAGGCATTAGTTGAATATACCATGGTGAGAGCCACACATATGAACATAATCCATGAATCTAAATTGAATATAAACCGAGTAAAACATTATACTTTTTTGGTATAAAATATCTTTTCTCTAAGTCCTAGTGGTTTTTTCTTAGTGGGATTATGACCTACCGGGGGTAGTGAGGTATTGTCCAGAGGTGTTGGTGAGTTAGTTGGGTTATACCCTAGTGGGTGTTTTGCCCATTTATTGCTGTGCTCAGTTGATGTGAATTATAATGACTTCGGTATTTATTCAATGTGCCATTTAACCCGGCTGTCTTGGGTAATAGCCAGAACAGAAATTCCTTTCTAGAACACTGGCCAGCTTTGATTTTGATTAACTATGAAACCCTACTTGTAAGGTGGATTCAGTTGTAACCCACATTCTGATTAGCGTCAAAAGTCATCTGCAGTTTTGTCACAGTTGGCACATATCCAGTCAGAATTCACCATGTAGCTTTTATCAAGTTGCTATAATGTTATCTTTCACTTCTTATTGAGGGAACTCTCCCACATCGTCTTGCTGTTGTTTGTTTCATGCAATACAATGACGACTTACAGTCATCAATTCATGTGCTTTGGCAGACTTTACAGGAAAGAAAAGTGGACTTTCACCAAGTCGATGCTGTTGCCAATAGATAAGACATTCCTGTCGCGTATCATTTATCATTGCATCATCCCCACGGCAGGTGAACAATATCTGTCAAAATCAAAGATGGCCGTGATAGCCTAGACATAAATTTACGCTTAAGAAAATTCAGTAATCAAATGATGCAATGGCAACCTGTGTAAATTAGTTACCTAACTCACTACTAGAATTGGGCATCAAGTTGTGGTTATTCTAGTTGTACACATGCAAATGTATTACGCTACTTGTTTCATTGATGCTTGCTACAACAATACAGATCAGGAATAGATAACTAACATCTAGACTGGTGGCGGTGGGCAGCCCATCTGTGGCATACCAGTAATTATATAAATTATTATATCATTAAGTGATTATTCTTGAATTCTATCAGTGCCCTCTTGTCGCTGTGCACCAGAAGTCAATACTCTGATTCCATCTGAAGAACAGTGAACCAGATAACGGACATTGAAAGCAAGAACAAATTGCCCACAGCAGTTGGCACAAGAAACCAGCTTGGCTGAGCCTACAGAGTACAGACTCAGACAGAGAAGATGGACAAGATAGGATAACAAAAAATCACCCCACATATCGTATTGCCGCGTACTGGTTGTAAAAAGTATTTGCTTTGTTAAAAAACAACAAATATCAAATTAAATGGGTGGTCAGGCATGCAGGCGTGTGTGTGTGTGTGTGTGTGTGTGTGTGTGTGTGTGTGTGTGTGTGTGTGTGTGTGTGTGTGCGCGTGGTGTGGGTGGGTGGTGGGTGGGTGGTGGGTGGTGGGTGGGTGGGTGTGGGTGTGGTGGGTGGTGTGTGTGTGTGTGCGTGGGTGTGCGGGGTGGGTGGTGGGTGTGGATGGTGTGTGTGTGTGTGTGTGTGTGTGTGTGGGTGGGTGGGTGGGTGGTGGGTGGGTGGGTGGTTGGGTGTGTGCATGTGCGTTTGTATATATGCATGTGCAATTAAACAGATGCACACGGAACATGGCTTACGATGCTCATGACGCATACCACACACACACGCACACACGCACACACGCACACACGCACACACGCACACACGCCACGCACACACGCACGCACACACACACGCACACACGCACACACAGACACACACACACACACACACATCACAAACACCACAAACACCACAAACACCACAAACACCACAAACACCACAAACACCACAAACACCACAAACACTACAAACACCACAAACACCACAAACACCACAAACACATATGCACTCACCACAAACACGTAACATACACGCGCGCACATACACACGCATGCACACACAGCCAAAATTATGCGTAAATTACTAGCCGAGTTATGAGCCCATAAATGTGCCAACCTGTTAACAGCTCTCACTCTATGGCAGCCACCTACACCTAACAGCCACATCTCACTGCCTACCAGTCAACCTTGCTCATTGGGACAGTTGATTGACAATTGGCAGTTCTAATCAGGATCTGAGATTGAAACCCATAACTGCCATTTGCAGTGGATGGAATTAGCCTTGTGGCTTTTCCTCTATGTTCTTTCTAATGCAGGAATTCATTATTGTGACATTGAGCCACTGGGCTATGAACTACCGGTAGGAGCAGTGTTAATAATACTCTAAACTATTACCTAATGCAGCGTTAATTCATAATTGGGCAATTGTGGTACATTACGAATTACCAGTGAAATGGTGGAGTGGTCTGTCTAAGCAAGCATTCATTTGATGGCACACAATTAGATTAAACTGTTGAGGAATCTGCTGGAATGTTGGCAAACATTACTTCCAAGTGGAGAATTAGATTTGAGCTAAACGTTATTCTGACAAATACATACTATGGACACATCAGTTGGCTAGAAAACCATCCTCAATGCCAAGAAAACACTCACCAGCCCTAGAAACCACCCACTAGGGCTAGAAAACATGAGGCATAGAAAACAACCGCCAGGCCTAGAAACCATCCACTGGGTCTAGACACTTGCTAAAACTAGAGTGATCAACATACGCTAGAATGACATTAGGGTGAAACTAGTTGTGCAGTCAGCTGGAGTGACAAAAGATACTCCACTTGAAATAAGTGATGATCAGCAAATTCCTTTTCAAACCAGAATGATCAGCATATATCATTTTTGTAATTTAATTTAAATAATTTAAATAATTGATGATCACTTTTCTAACAATGGAATCTTTAAGAGGAAGCTATAAAGCGACTAGTTTTAATGTTTACTTAATTGCTTCATTAATCTGTAGCTGTAGTGGGGAAAATGCATAGCTGTAATGAGAAGTAGCTATAAAAAACTAAACTGATAAATCAACTTTCAGACCCTGAAACATGACAGGCCTATGTTAAATGGTGGGTTTGCTACCCTTTGATGTTTGACCCAGTAGCTGGGTGCATTCAACTTTATGCATTATAGCACCAGCTACACCTGACACCCAGCTGTGAACCTAGATTGTCCAGAATGCGGTTTGTGTACACACAGAATCAATCATTGCAGGCATCAGACCCCCAACGGAGCTCCCAAAACACACCCAGAGCCACCGAGAAAATAGCAGCAACGATGTAAAATTAGCTCAATTCAGCTAAAACGCTGAGGTGCTAGAAATGGTGCTGATCTTTCCAGGCCCGCCCAGACTCTAGTGCACATACCAGTTCTAGGTGCCACTCAGGAAATGGGGTCAGATTTGGCAGGGTTTTGAGAGTGCAGAAAGGGATCTGCTAGTCAGTGATGGGTGTAAGTTAGAGACGTTATTCCGTACACTAAGGCGTACTTTGATTGGTCCACCCTTTGATTTACTTAGCATAACTACCGGTAGGCGGGTTTATCAGATTGAAATATGAAGTCACATTTTTGTATGGGAGATGGTTTCATAAGTTAGAAAAGTCCCAAGAAATAGTCTAAGCATTGAGGGGTTGGATGTTGCCATGTGTTATAGGAAACTACACTAATACACTGGCACAAACTAGCAGCAGGAACATGTTTCTAAATGCAGTCTGGTGATGGTAGCAATTTTGGATAATAACAGTCATAAGTCACACACCGCTTACTGATGGGGGAGGTTATACTAAACACAATATTTTATGTGGTCTTATGAGACGGTCCCTAATAAACCTCACTTGTTATTATCTCTGCATAAATATGAGGTATGTCCAAAGCGCCTCTGATTGATCTATTTTGTTCACCTCTGGCATCTAGTGTATCTGCAGTGATGTGTTTTGCTGTGAAGATTTGCCCTGGATTTAGGCCGGTGGTTACTAGGTTTAGCAGCAGGGAACAAACCACTCATTTTATTCTGGATTTAAAGTAAATAGATAAAATGCCAAGTGTTATTGACTTTCTGGGAATTGTTTGCATTATGAAAATAATATAAAAATGCACCCAGCACACTACAGTGTGAGAAATTTTGTTTTGTTTGTTCTACATTGTGAAGACAAGTTAATGGAGGAAGGAAATAGCATTACCCAGTAGTTGCAAAACATGCAGTAACCCTTTCATATTATTCATAGGCAGTAATGCAAATTTCAACATAGTGTTTTAAATTTAGATATGTGATGTATAAGAATTAAGTATAACATTCCCATCAAAAATTAGAACACACATTCAAATATTTTAGCTATTGTGCTTGTTTTCTTGGAAATTCCCCAAAGAAGTTTAATTTGAGTAGTCTTGGCTAATATGCTGCCTGACTTAAATACTGTAGTATAGCATTGCACATTTGGCTGTTGAGAGTCAGTTCTATCATGCAGAGGCATAATAAATGTGTTTTATAATTTCAATCATATTTTATTTACTAATGCCATGCATCTTAACATTATACTTTCCAGCAATACAGGTTGACAACATTTTGCATAAAAAAAAAAAAAAATATGACATATTTGGCCATGAGCATAACAAAGTAAAACGTTTGCAAAAGTTGTAAAGTATTCATTACTGACATTGATTTTTTTTGTTTACTAGTGACCATAACAGGTCTGAATTACATTTATCTAAACATACTGACATCATATTTTCAAAGGGTACGTTTAGATAACTTCGCTGCCAGATATATATTTTATATTATTTTACATATCTATTGCTTTAGTCGACGTATTTCATGGCACATTGAGAGGAATTTCCTGGTGTTTTCTGGGGGTATCTGTGATGAGTCGAAGAGCTGTTGAATGATGTTATGTTTGTTCAGCCGCCTTCTCTCCCTGTGTGCGTATCCACATGGTACGTCCACTCAACCATGACATGTAATGCGAAATTACCAGCTACGGATCACTGCCTGAAAATTAATGCATATCTTGGTGGCTTCCTGGAGTCTAAATCATTACCAGCGATTTGTCCTGTGGAAATTGTAGGATTTCTAGGAATGTTGGATATTTTTAGATGAAAGTCACAGTAAGAACATTTATGGAGGGACATGTGAGGTGTTTCTCTTCCTTCAAAGACGACTAAATTACTTCTGAAGTAAATTCTGACACTTGGCATCATAGCTTTATGCAGAGACCCGTCCACCCATCATTTGGACATGTAAAACCCGTTGTGGACGGGTAGAAATATGGGTGGACGGGTGATGGACGGGAAAAAATGAAGGAGCAAAAAGATCTTAAAACGTCATAGATATATTGTCAGTTATGCCTTGAAAATGGGTGTCACACGTGTGTTTGTATGTTATTTCAGGTCATAAAAGACATCTCAACTGGCTTGTGTGTAGATGAGTTAACATCCACATATCCACCAAACGATGTGTGACTTGTCACTAGCAAGTTTTATCCATAAGGCCCTGCTTTGTTTGTCAGTTTCAACTGATATTGCCGGCTACTTGACCTAAAGGCATAGGTCAACTTGACCTTCTGTTCTCTTGGATGTCCCACTCTGTCACCAAGCTCTACCTTCTGTGTCAGTGTTCCACTGTTCCACACCACGTTGGGTGTTTGTAATTGGCTGCTGTTTTGTTTATAAACAACTAGAGATATGTGCCCTGTATGAGTAAATAAACTATGGCTTTATGTGTCAGTTCACCAGAGGATAGCCTTCCTCCAAACCCTGGTTGCATCAACACATCTGTCACATCTGTGAAGGTTTTGTTACAGGTACAATTTTTTGTGCTCAGGAATAAAAAGTATTGCATTAAAATGTAAGCATCTTCGTAAAGTTAACTTAGTTGGCACTGTAAGTGTATCTCTTCCTAGGGGCTGCCATTCACTCATCTCTTTAGTTAGTAACTGACATGATTGTGACATGGTTTCTCCATATCAGAGTGTTTTAGTGACCAAACATTGCAATGGTGGTTTGCATCCATGTTCTGTTTGGTGTAATTCATAACAGCACAAAATGAATTGAGAACACGTTTAAGATCAGGATCCTGAGGTGGTGATAGCTCAGGATTGTCCGTAAGTGCTATGTGGATTGGTATTACCTAGTTGCCATGGTTACGCAGTCTTCAGTAAAATGTGAAACACAGCACCGACAAATCGAGATAATCATTTTGACATCTGCAACATATTCCTCAATGAGCTGTGTCAACTCGATGATGGGAAGTTCTTTTTTGTATTTGATTCTGTTCATCCCGCCAACTGAGCCGTGAAGTTAGGTGTTTAGCGATTACTTCAGTATGTCATTATGGTGAGGGCCCCTACCTTAAGGCATGCATACCAGACAAATGACAGGATGTTATATGTCCTGACAATGTAGCGGGAATGTACTTCCATATGGGGTCTAGTGACATTACTGGTATTATCCTTTGCTGATTGGTACAGACTGTGGTTACCAGTGTTACCCATCTTTGGCACAGTTATCTATCAGTCCTAAAGCGTGAACTTTGCAGAGGTCACGTCCTGAGGTTATGTCTTGACACAACAGCAGAATGCCAAAGTGCTTCGGTTTTATTATCCGACTGTGCATAATTGCCCTGAGAATGTCTTGCAAGACGATGGTGTGTGCCCGTGTGTGTGCCCGATTGGGCTTATTACTCCAGGGTCAGTTTGGTGCAGTTGACATTGGTATGCTGAGCATGGTGTCATATTGTTGACCACTTGCATGTGATAGTAATCGAGCATTTGTAATGTACCCTGTGGCATAATTGGATGTTTAGGAATATGTGTATGATGAGGTTAAATGGCCCCAGTTGTGGTTGACCTCTCCCTGCCACCTGTGTAAGGGAAACTCACCTCTGACCGGTCTTATACTGATTTTGTTTCCTTCTTTTCCCATCTATGATCCTATATTTCAGTCCCACTCTCCCATCTATGATCCTACATTTCAGTCCCTCTCCCATCTATGATCCTACATTTCAGTCCCACTCTCCCATCTATGATCCTACATTTCAGTCCCTCTCTCCCATCTATGATCCTACATTTCAGTCCCACTCTCCCATCTATGATCCTACATTTCAGTCCCTCTCTCCCATCTATGATCCTACATTTCAGTCCCTCTCCCATCTATGATCCTACATTTCAGTCCCACTCTCCCATCTATGATCCTACATTTCAGTCCCACTCTCCCATCTATGATCCTACATTTCAGTCCCACTCTCCCATCTATGATCCTACATTTCAGTCCCACTCTCCCATCTATGATCCTACATTTCAGTCCCACTCTCCCATCTATGATCCTACATTTCAGTCCCACTCTCCCATCTATGATCCTACATTTCAGTCCCACTCTCCCATCTATGATCCTACATTTCAGTCCCACTCTCCCATCTATGATCCTACATTTCAGTCCCACTCTCCCATCTATGATCCTACATTTCAGTCCCCACTCTCCCATCTATGATCCTACATTTCAGTCCCACTCTCCCATCTATGATCCTACATTTCAGTCCCACTCTCCCATCTATGATCCTACATTTCAGTCCCACTCTCCCATCTATGATCCTACATTTCAGTCCCACTCTCCCATCTATGATCCTACATTTCAGTCCCACTCTCCCATCTATGATCCTACATTTCAGTCCCACTCTCCCATCTATGATCCTACATTTCAGTCCCACTCTCCCATCTATGATCCTACATTTCAGTCCCACTCTCCCATCTATGATCCTACATTTCAGTCCCACTCTCCCATCTATGATCCTACATTTCAGTCCCACTCTCCCATCTATGATCCTACATTTCAGTCCCACTCTCCCATCTATGATCCTACATTTCAGTCCCACTCTCCCATCTATGATCCTACATTTCAGTCCCACTCTCCCATCTATGATCCTACATTTCAGTCCCACTCTCCCATCTATGATCCTACATTTCAGTCCCACTCTCCCATCTATGACCCCTACATTTCAGTCCCACTCTCCCATCTATGATCCTACATTTCAGTCCCACTCTCCCATCTATGATCCCACATTTCAGTCCCACTCTCCCATCTATGATCCTACATTTCAGTCCCACTCTCCCATCTATGATCCTACATTTCAGTCCCACTCTCCCATCTATGATCCTACATTTCAGTCCCACTCTCCCATCTATGATCCCACATTTCAGTCCCACTCTCCCATCTATGATCCCTACATTTCAGTCCCAAACTCTCCCATCTATGATTCTACATTTCAGTCCCACTCTCCCATCACTCTTCACCTGTATCTGTTCTCAGTTTCTACATCCTCAAAAACAGAAACATCTCTCTTGAGACAATCCTTCTATTTCAAGTAGAAACTGTTCTCAGCATTTCGATATTTTATATGGAATGCAATATTTGGGGGTAATGCTTCATGCATTACCCCCAAATATTTAGAGCCTCAATGTGGTTTTGCTAAGTTTTATTTAGGTGGTATGCAAATGTTGGTTTCTGGTGAGCTTCAGGAGGGTGCAGTTTGAAATTTATTTTAGAATCCCATCCCAAATATTCATCATGTTCCAAGTTTTGATGCCAGTAGATATAATCAGATAAATAACATCCCCACAATGGGTCACCCTGGTTGTGTCCACAGCAGGGTGATATAAAGGCCCAAGTACTTTATGGTGTTGTAATAATAGTATACATTGAGTTCCCGTGTGAACATAACACACAGGTAGCCTATAACACACTTGTGAGGCCCCCAGCACAACAATACATCTACCTTAATAAATTGGGATATCAACACGTAATTAAACAATTTATATCTGCCAGCCTACATGTCACGCTTGCATAACAAACCATAATGCTACCTTCAGATAATGAAATTATACATAAAATTTTAATATTACATTACACTGCTTTCTTTCCTGTTTTACACTGTAAAACACTACCTACAAGGCTAGTGAGTTAATGTTCGTAATTATCGTATTTGTTAAAATCTTTTAATTAAACCTTAAAATAGTTTTTGTAACCATTTTGAAGTAAAATATTGATTTTAGTTTATCAAAACATAAAATATACAATTATTTCTGGTGCATATGCATATTATGCAAACAGTTAATTGAATAGTAATTTTTTTTCATGAAAAACTTGTCAAATAAAATATTTCCTGGTGCATCTACACAGTCTTTTCCATATCATTGTGAAGGTAAATTGGACTAGGTACTCTCCCATAAAGGGTTGTTCCAGAGACTAGAAGTAATAGAACCATCTTGTATGACATGACTGATAAGGGAACGGTCTTGGAGAAAGGGGTAATTCAGTTCATCTTGTAAGACGGTGTGTTCTCTGTAGGGTAAAACCTGTTGGAATGGTAGAGACTATTATTATGTATGTCACAACCACCCATGGGGTGGTCTGAGAGTGAGGCTGATAACCCGCGATGTAAGAATCTTATCTGACAAGCAAATATGGAAAACAAATAATTGACATACATTTGATAGAATTTGATAAAATCAGAGGACATGATATAGTAAAGATATCTTATCGGTGATGTTTTACACGACACTATCTGCTCATAGGCAGATTCTTGTCTCAGGTGTAATCAGTGAAACCTTTGAACTATGAACAATGGTCGCCTCATTGTGTAAGATATAGCCATCGTACTGTGGCCAGGCCTAGCTCAGTACGTATATAATCAGGTAACTTTGCGTGACATGATGGCACTAATTGTAAAATAGCGTACATGTGTGTAGTAGGTCAATACACATGTGCAAAGCAGCTCAAAATAACATACTAAGAAATGAAAGTTTTGTAAAAAAACAATTGGCTGATACCTTGACTATGTAAGGGTATTTTTGTGATGGAGTCATTCACTTAGCTGTTCTCTCTCAGTCCGAGCGAGGACACTTCCATTTTGTAGTCACCTTTATCTGTTCAGATTTGTTTTGGGTTTGTTATTAAAACTGATGTTAACAGCCTGTTATAGGATGTATTGAGCATGCGTCCTTCATCGAGATACATATTGAGCATATTTCATTCATTGAAATACTTCTTTCATCACCCTCCTGGAATCACTGAAATGTTGGCTTGAATCAAGATTGTAGAATGAGGCAAAGGCAGTTGTGAAAGAGGAAATGACAAATCAACATAATCTACAGAATCTGCTTTCGGGTACTACATGATTCATCAAATGAAACAAATTAGACACATCTCACTCACTCTAGTCCAGTGTTCTGTCTCCGATGGAGTGTTTGAACACCTTCACTTTCTTTTCATGTATTTTGGTTGTCTCACCTGTCTGCCTGCACAGGAAGTGTCACACTCTTGAGTATATTGTGTCAACGAGGGCCATTATATGACACTGCTAGCTAGAGTTGAGAAAACTGTTGGCACTGGAATATCAATGAAGTGTTTGAAATATGCGAGACAGCCAACCATCTGCAGAAACAGTGGTCACAACCGTGTCTTCATGTTCTTTGAGCTCACCTGGTGTTAGGTGACAAATACGAATGTTGACAGCTGGCAATGGACAGTTCTAATGATGACGAAAGAGAGGTCAAAATCTCCATGGAGCCAGACGGTCCTCTGAAAGGCATTTGAGACATAAAGATGTATTAGAAAATTCTCATCAGATCATCATTTTGGACCACCAGGACTCGACGTTCCTCAATGAGATTGAGAGGTTGTACCTGTTGCTGGCAGAACCTAATCGTGATGGCTTCTTTATTCATATATATCTCCTCCCAGTGCGACCCACTGCATTTGTATTCATCTGAAGCAGCTCTGTGCTACTTTGGTGAATAATTGGGCATTGACACTTTGAAAATGACCAAACACTAATCCGTTTATTCAGACATCTGCAGGAATGTTGGCGAATATTTCCCCGTCCAGTTCATTGGCATCGATCATTGAGTGTGGTTATTATTTCTGTGATGAATTATTTGGCGGTCAGTTCTGGTCATTATGGTTGTTTCTTCCCGAGGTAGAAAGTTACAAATTGATTGACATAAAAGTGAGTACAGAATTGTTCCTGCAAATGTCACATGTGCGGTGATAAAAGATCACCTAGGATAAATGGTCACCGGATAAATTACCCCAGCTTTAGTAAGATAAGTGCAGTGTGAAGTGGTGAACAAATGACTTCTTGTAAACATGTCTGCTCAGTTGCAGCCTGTGTAAAAAGTGAAATCGTAGCTTTGCGTCTCGTTCCTGTAAGATGCTGTCATACACCAGTTAAGACAAGGATGGAACATTTGATAATGTGTATTGTCAATTGTCAGGTATGAAAGGTTTTGAATGATTGGATATCATTAAGGTGGGTTTATTATTACTTAACATCACACTCTGTAAGGGGCAACTACCGGGTAGTAAATTTTACATGTGTAAAATATCAGTCTGTTTCCCTCTACTTTCACTTCCTTCCCTCCCTTCTCTCGCGACCCCTTGTCCTTTTAATTATCCCTCCTTCCCCCCTCCCTGCTGCCCTGTCTCTTTTTTTCACTACAGTTTCCTTCTTTGCGACGTTACAGATGCTCAAACCTTCAAAGTTCATCACTTAGACCAGTGCTGACAGTTTATGATAAGGACATATTTAGTAGTACACACAAGATTCTTGTATTGAAAGAACACGTTGACAAGATGCTTGTTTTTTACATATAAAAAGTTGTTTATTCAATGAATGAATGAATGAATGAATGGATGAAAGATTGGCCAGGGCTATGCAGGGTAAATTATGGTAGCCACCAGTGGGGGGGGGGTCCAGTGGGGTACTGTTGTGTGAAGCGGTGACAGATTTAGATGGGGAAAGACCAGTTTTATGCAGTTTCACTGCCTAATGTTTCCCCCAGGTTCTGCAGAGTTTTAGCTAATGAGCCAGGCTCAACCATGGTAGACCAGTAGAGTGTGGAGAACCAGTCAGTCTGCACAAAATAATTTATGGCAAGGATTTATTTATACAGTTAGACACACATGCATTACTACAGGTGCACATGCATACATATGTTAGCTTGTACACTACACACAGTCAGTATCTCGGTGTCAGTTGTGGTTGTGGTGACTGTTCAAATTGTAACAGTATCTGTACGGCAGCATCTGCAGATGTGCACCACTGTTTGAAGTCTACCTTTTTTCTTGAAGTTTTGCACCTCTCTGAACCTTCTGACAGAGTGTACAAAATGTCCACAGGAAGTCTGTTGACATCCATAAATCATGAGCACATGACGTGTCAGTTGAGATAAATGTTGCATCCAAAGGTGATTCATGCTCTGCTTGGTACTTCCTCATTGTTTGCTGTCGACAATCTCTCTGTGTTACAGACATTTGCCAGGAATATTTTTTGCCAGTCTTGAATTAATCAAAAGAGTGTCTTTTAGCAAACAATTGGCCATTCTCATTAATCACGGCAATTATTGGCTGGACTTTTTTAATGACAAATGATTAATTTTATTTTAATCAATACTGATCCATTCAGTTTGTTTTGCAACCAGTTGTGCCAGTGATATTCAATAATGTGGGCCACTAGATTACAAATTATAATGTATTACTACTTAATCCATTGGCCAGCTGGCGCCCTCTATGTTGAACCAGTCCTATCAGGTGTAATTACCTGTCTTGGCCAGTGGTCTACCAGTCTTGAAGGCTGGTCTCAGGCTGAGCTAGGACACACACAGCCATGCATGTGTAGGTGATTAGATGTGCTTGTGGTTTGCTATCACAGGTCATTAAAGATTTAGCTTGGATGTATACTTGGCTAACCCTGTCTGTAGTCTGGTGTACGTTTGTAGCAGAAGGAAGGGACACTTTCCCACCAATTTCGCAACTCCTGGAAAGAGATCATTATAATCATCCCTTCCCTAAAGAAGTGATTAGGCAGGAAGGAGCCTGTGTCCCTTTCCCAGTCAATCACTGGAAATCACTTTCCCACCTGGTGCAGTCTTAACCCTTTTACTTGCAGTGCTTTGGGACTATTTAATGGGAACATTTAGGCTTTTTACCCTTCCACCTGTAAGTCCATTGTAACTTTTTTGTTATTTCTTGTTGTTGTTGTCGTAAATGTATCTATTACTGTGTTAGTTTTATGTGACTTAATCAAAAGTTGGATTTTGATACATTCATTAACCTTCATCCAGGTGGAATTTTCCTTCTTGGTGACATTAACCCCCTTCCTCCTACTGCCCAGTTGCATTTATTTACAACCAAATAGTTAGCATATTTTTTCCCTTTTATTTACTACCTTCTCTGCCGTATGTCAATTCAAACGGACATTCCTCCCTCTTCCTTCTGCCATCCAACGTCCCTAACTGCTTCCTTCCAGGGTCTCCCTAAATGGGATCGCTTCCTCCTAGGAAGGATGTGTTGCCTGTGACTCCTTAGTGTGGGGATGACTGATCCTTTCCTGGGCCTGAAATCAAACACAGATCCCTCTTTCCCCATCAGCGGCAGGCTTCCAATTAGGACATGGAGGAATGCCCTCTTAATTCTTCCTAGGGAGCAGTGGGGACGTTTGGGCTGCAGGAATGGGGCCGTATGTATCACGCTATCGGTGGCGATGTTAACTACACGCAAAGTTAGTTTTAAATTATCTCAAAACTGGATATATGTCTGCTTTCCATCAGACAATTACTGATTTATCCCCATGTGGAGGTGATCCTACCGTATTTGACACTTTCATATATGCTCCCAAAACAGTCACAAGAATGTTAACTTTCTCACAAGAAAAATAACTTTCTATACCCTACAAGACAACTAATTCTCACTGTTCTTAAAGTCATTTCAATACTACAATCCCGAGACGCTGTGATCAATGAATACTACGATATCATTGGTTGGGCATGAAATTCGACTGCATCACTTCAAATAACAACTACAGTAGCCACACTGTATATTGGGCCAATGTCCCCAAATGTTTTTGCAGTTGGATTTTAGCAGGTCCATATGTAAATATTTGATTCACAACAATTAAGTTATATTTCCCCAGTGTACATATATTGCTGAAGACATAGTGCCAATGTAATACATGTTACTTTTGTTATGACAGTGACTTGAAGTCATCATGTTCATTCATTACATGTCACTGGAGGAATTTTGCTACATTATGTACAGTTTAAATGCTGGACGCCACAGGTTTTGTAGTCTGTTGTACTGAAATAATTACTATGCCAATCTCTTAGTCAAACAAACTTTTATAGGGATAACACAAAATGTGGTGTCATCTTAAAATCAGTGTAGTTTCTGTCTATAAATTCTGTCTCCTGTGAGCCAATAGTGTGATAGTATTGATAGGATTCTGAACCTACGGTTGGTGCTATTTAACGTAAATGGGGGTTAATTTGTTCACTTCCTTTGGGCCTTCGCTCTTTGGATTGCATTTGCATCAGTTGATGATAAACATGGTAGTGATTATCCACAAACGTTGCACTAAACCACATCAGGATTGAACATTTGATACAGAAGATCGGATCTCCAGAAGATCTGTGGCAGAGAGCAGGGTAGAGAGGCACAGATGTTGTCCAGGTGCTTCAAGTACATATGGTTGGTTCAGTTCTCCTGGCGTGGATGTTACTGTGTGTTTTTGTGAGACACATAAAGCAAAGAGGCAAGTGTAATATTACAAATGTTTTTGGCAATTTATTGCCAGTTTGGAGGGCTAAGTCCTGTTAACTCTAAATCTGGTATTTATTCTGGTAAAATCTGGATTTTACCAGCAGGCGTTGGTTTTGCCTAAAATCAACAGTGCCCAAACTGTGATCGTCTTGTCAAGCTCCGTTTTCATAGTCTCCCTACTCGGAAGTAGTAATTCCCTGTATAGGTGACACTCGTAGGTCTTTTGTATCTCTTGGTACAGACTTGTGGTAGAATGGACCAACAACTTTGGGCACTTCTGAAATATATGTACGGTGAATTAAACAGCCCACGTTCCAAATCAACCATGGTTCTTGGGAATTAAATCTGGTTTCCCTTGGTGCCCTATGCCATTCGACGACTCTGAACCAATATTATGTAAATTATAACCAGAAGCTACTACATATCTCGCCAGCATGCACTGAAGCCAGTGACATCAGAACACTCTGTAGTTCACGACAGTTAGCCATCTTGGCTCCATGGGAAATAGCTTTTGCTAATCAAAATCACATTTTCAACAATGTGTTTCATAATCAGTCTTATGCAGCATTCTGATCTGGCATATCCCAGCATTCTCAAATTTAACCAAGCGTGGCTCCCGTCCATTTAGAGCCCCTCTTAACCTCTGCCTTCCATTCTGTCCATCCAAGGAACTGTCTCTATGGTCTATTGAAAACCCACTCTTCCCTTTTAACTGTCATTCTTTGTGCCTATTAAACATTTCACGCATGGCCACACACTGATGATCAAGCAACAGCTGTGGTCACTCCTTGACCACTAACCCACAGCTGTGGTCACTCCCCTTGGTCAGTCCTGGTCATCCCTCCCTGTGACTCCTGTCTCCATGGGAATAAATCTACAGGTTAAAAACTAATTCCACGGGGACAGGCAGATGTGCAAATCAGTTCAGGCAGCAGTTGAAAGGAGATCACGTTACAATAACGCCATTATAGTATCCCCTTTGATACCTGCTGGATGTTTTTATTTTATTATTCACCCAGATAACACTTAGGGAAAGCGTCAAAGGTTTGCAACAAGAACTTAGAACTGTTTAACTGAACATTTAAAAAATACTTTTTTGTTAGTAATTTATTCATTACCTGGTATTTATAAATGTGATACAAGACTTAAACATGTAACATTGTCACGCCATAATTATGTATGGTTGTCAAATATTCATGCCGATCTGTGGGATTTAAAAACGATGAATAATCATTTAAATCTGCATTGAATGTCTTTTTGTCGTTCAAATTTAATTTTTATTTGTCATTCAATTTAAAAAAAAATCTTTAAACAGATACTGAACTGAAAATGACCGTCTATTACATGTTTGAAAAAAACAATTTCATAACATCACAATGTTTTTTTATTTAAAAAAAGCATCCCAATTAATCAGGTGAACATGATATATTTAGTGCAAGGTGTTTTGTGGCACCTGGGGGTAGGGGGTGTTTTCTGCATATTGACCCTTCTAGTGTAATTAACTGGATTTGCCCCCAGGAGTTATGGTGGGATTACTGGTGGGAGTTAGATTAGGGTGTGGTTAGTTCAGGGGCATTGGCACTAGGGAGTGCCAGGGGTAGAGAAACAGGGAAACAGGGAAACAGGAAGTCAACCCCATGGGGGCTGGAGTGGATTTACTTAATTAATTAAAGGTAAACTGTGTAGATCAAACCAGGAGCAACCCAGTGGTGTGTAGGCCCCAGGGGTGGGGAAGAGTTGCAGGTGGGAGTAGTTACTAGTTACCCTGATTTTGATAACCAGCCCTGGTGTCATGGGGGAACATGTGGCCTACTCCCGCTGGGGGGAAATTGGGTTATGTAAGGTGACAGGTTGATCACCCTCGGAGATGGGGGTGGGTAATGTGTTTGGGTGCCTGTGTGATGCAAAATGGTACTCCATGTCCCAAAGGGCAGGGGAGAAATGTGGGAAGGGAAATGTGATTCACAGACATCCATCCCTGTGTCTGCTGTCAGCAGGCAATCTAAAGAACCAGTTACATGAATTAAGGTAAACAGGGCAAGTAATGGATAAAAAGTAACATAAAAAGTCACCAGAAAAGTAACACATTTAGATTACATTACGATTGTATACACTAAAGAATAATTTCATGTAAAAATGTTATGTGGTTGAAAGGTAAAAACATAATTATTTGTATCCACTGAACTGTCAATTGTCCTAAATGGCAACTTACATACTCATAAATGACTAAGTTAGAACTAATGAAACACAGAGAAGTGCTGAAAAACACTGACATTTAAATATGTTGAAATCCAGTTAATGTTTTAAAGTGTTATTCTAATCAAAAGGTGGTACTTTATGTGTTCTTTTTGGACCCTTAAATGTGACAATGTACAGGCAGGAGTGGGTTACACGTAGCCACTGTAAAAATACCCCACATTCCTGTATGTTTGAGCCATTCATAAGTCTCAAGCCACATTATCTTTAGTGATGAAATTGAAAGTAAACCATCAAGTGGACTAGGACTGGGGATAATTAATCTTGGGCTGGCAGGAGGGGTAGGTGTTGACAGATAGCCCTCCCAGGCCTGTGTTCCCCCGGTGGAGTGTGGGGTGTCAGAGGAAGGAGTGGGATAGACAGACAGGATACTTCCTGGAGGTCATCTGGCTGCAGTTAGGGAGGGAGAAGGTGCTTCTATCTCATGTTGATATATAAAGTGTTACTGCTGCCAAATCTCTTCTCTGTCTATCTCTGTGTGGCTCTGTGTGCCTCTGTGTCTGTCTGTCCGTCCGTCCGTCCGTCCGTCCGTCCGTCCGTCCGTCCGTCCGTCCGTCCGTCCGTCCGTCCGTCCGTCCGTCCGTCCGTCCGTCCGTCCGTCCGTCCGTCCGTCCGTCCGTCCGTCCGTCCGTCCGTCCGTCCGTCCGTCCGTCCGTCCGTCCGTCCGTCCGTCCGTCCGTCCGTCCGTCCGTCCGCCTCCGTCCGTCCGTCCGTCCGTCCGTCCTCTGTGTCTGTGTCTGTGTCTGTGTCTGTTTTTCTGTCTGTCTGTGTCTGTCTGTCTGTGTCTCTCTGTCTGTGTCTCTCTGTCTGTGTCTCTCTGTCTGTGTCTCTCTGTCTGTGTCTCTCTGTCTGTGTCTCTCTGTCTCTCTGTCTCTGTGTCTCTGTGTCTCTCTGTGTCTCTGTGTCTCTGTGTCTCTGTGTCTCTGTGTCTCTGTGTCTCTGTGTCTCTGTGTCTCTGTGTCTCTGTGTCTCCCTCTCCCTCTCCTCTCCTCTCCCTCTCCCTCTCCCTCTCCCTCTCCCTCTCCCTCTCCCTCTCCCTCTCCCTCTCCCTCTCCCTCCTCCCATACACCCTATCTCCCTCCCTCCATGCATCCCTCCTGCCTTCCCTCCCTCTTGCATTAATCCATCCCTTCCTCCTATCCCTGCCTCACTGTCTTTCTCCCATTGCTCCTTCTTCCCTGTCTGTCTCCGACAACATTAGTTGTTACAGCCATCTGCAGTAATACCACATTCAGACTCAGCTATGAGAATTGACTTTTAATTAATGTTGTTAGAAACTAGGAAGACCAAAGTTAATTAAAGACAGTGGAAAATATAATATAATTCAAAGCCTTCTTAAAACATATTCTTGGTGCTTTAAATTAATAATAATAACTAATAAGTAAAGAAATTAATTCAACATATAAAATTGTCTTGAATTAACATTCACAAAACAAATGAAAATGGATGGAATGACAGGTCTAAAAGGAATGGAATGTTTCCAGATATAAAGTATTATATCATCTACTGGCAGGTGATGTATTAAGTCATCAACAACTTTTTTTAGCACCACTTCAGGTGCAGTGATCAGTAGGTGGTTACTTTAGAAAACCAGTGTATGAAAGGTGAAAGTTGATAAAAATTACCATCTTTCCTTTTGAACCCACTCAAGTGGAACAACTTATTAGAACGAATATGGCAAGCTGGCCGACAAATGCTAGAAGATTGGAATTATTCAACGCTGGGTGTTCCATTAACGTGTCTTATTGTCCATCAGGCAAGACGTCATTATTCTATGACAGCAAGCCAGCTACAAGGGCATATTCTAGTTTAAAGCATGCAATGGTTAGAGGCATCAGTGATTGTGCAAATGTAAGACTTTGCAGTTGTACTTCGGTAGTGTAAGGGGCCATGTTGATTTGTTGGCGATGTATCACCCTTAGGCCATACTTCATATGTGAAGATTGTTTCCTGAAGGAATTTCTTTACAGACGGTTATCCTGGCCATGTGTTGTTGACTGAATAATTCTGTCACGGCTGTAAATTTATGTTTCCTATCAAGGCACAAACCTGTGTACTTTATTGTTAATGAGAAGCGAATCAATTGAGCCAAATGAATGGATGCAGGTTTACTGCATCTTAGCAAGTCCCACAGTGATGGTCTGTGTCCTCTGGCCAGCAGATATGTCTTGGTCAAAGGAATTCTCTGCCGCGTGAAGTGGTAGGCGTCAGGTTACTAATAGTAGCTTGTTCTTCCTGTAGGCAGCATTCAGTCAGTGTGGCCAGTCATGGTAACTGTCCACACTCTACAGGTAGATGACCTTCTCTTTTGATGTAGGCTCTGTGGTGAATCAGCTACAGTTAAGAAGACAGATAACGCTGTTTGGTTATGATGTTGTTGTGTCTTCTGTGTTGCTGCTTCACTGTATTTACTTGTTATGTCAATACAAAACAAGTAAACACAATGCTAGTCGTTCACACAAGCTGTTCCGCTTGAGTGCTTTCTAAAGGAAAGATGGTAATTTTATTTCATTGTTCTTCTATGATCTGTCCCTCTCTGCCTCTCCCTACTCCCCTAATTTCCACTCCCTTCATTCCCTCCCCCACCTCACCATCTATCCCTCCATCCTATAACCCTCTCCACATGTTCCCTGTCTCCCCCCAGTTTTTAAGTATTTTTTATATTACTCCCTCGTCTCCCAGTCCCCCTCTGTCTTTCTCTTCACCCCAGTTTTCTCTTTCTAACCCATCCCATTATCCTCCCTTCCCTTTTCCTTTCATTGCTCCCTCATCGGTCCCAACCCATTCCCTTCCTCCACTCCCATATTCACACAGCGGATACTCCCAAACCTGGCCTCATATCTACATCCTGTAATTCAGCTGTACAGATCACGCTGTGGAAACTCCGGGAAATCTACAGGGAAGCTATGAGGAAGTTACATAAAAACGTTAATGGGAAACTTTCCACTAACGAAAACGTCAGGGAAGCTGTGTGGGAAAGCTACTGGGATAGCATTTGGGAAGTATGGGGAACAACACAGGTGCAGGATGGACACAGACGTACAGTTTCTCTTTCTCAATCTCAGGTTTGTCAGTGATGTTTATTGTGTTATAAATATACAGCCGAACATTGCTTTATGGTCACCTTATTAATACAGCCACTTCACAATTAAGGTCACCCTGGCACAGTCACAAGGAGATATTTTTGTAACCATAAAATACAAGAAGTTAGCCTTGATAAAATGAACACCTTGCTATTCAGGTAATTTTTTACAAGTCCTGAGGGTGACCTTAATATAGAGGTTCCTCTCTAGACCAGTCATAAAATAAACCATGCACATGACAACACGAAAAAGAACATACTTTTTTTAGAATGTTGAACTTTGTGTACTAACAACTATCTAACATTTCTTTTTGCATATATTATATAACAAAAACTAAAACGATGCTAGAGGAAATTATGAAAAATAAGTGTAAGACATTCTTGAAATATGAACAAATTTGCTTGACCGAAATTGAACACTGCGGACACACTTAGCAAGCTAGCTGCTAGACAAGGGGCAATTCAAAACTGCCCTGACTTAATTGTGACAGCCAGAGGGTGATGGAAATTGAGAGGACCCCCATTGTGTTGGCAGGTAACCCTACCCCTTCTCTCTCACCTCCCTCCCTAGTTTTTGCTGTTTCCATTCAGCAGATTCTGCATTGCCGAGGCTAGGAATGCACTGTGTGGTTGGCAGGTGTTGAAATTGTTAAATAAAGGTACCAGTGGGGTGGAGAGTGGGCATATTTTATTCTATTTTTGTTGATTTCTAAGAATACTAAATGAGAAGTCACACGGTGAAGTGATGTGAGATATAATTATGAAGATTGATGATATTGTATGTCATGTTTTTAGTAAGACTGTATCAGGTGAATAGAATAATGTCATACCAAAGTATACAGAGGTGATTGGGGAGGCTGGGGTTGAGAATAAATGGAAGTGGTGGGACGAGAGGAGAGAAATTTGAGAAGGAAAGATATGGGAAAGAGGAAGGGAGATGGAGAGTGCAAAAGGAAAAGGAGAGAAAGAGAGCGAGAGAGCGAGGAGAGCGAGAGCGAGAGAGCGAGAGAGCGAGAAGGAGAAGAGAGAGAGAGAGAGAGAGGGTGAGAGGGAGAGGGAGAGGGAGAGGGAGATAGAAGTTGAGATGAGATTGAGGAGAGAGAGAGAGAGAGAGAGAGAGAGAGAGGGAAGAGAGAAGAGAGAGTGAGAGAGAGAGGGAGAGGGGTGAGAGTAGAGAGAGAGAGTGAGATTGAGTGAGAGAGAGAGGAGAAGAGGAGGAGACGGAGAGAGATTGAGTGAGAGAAGAGATTAGTGAGAGAGAGAGAGAGAGAGAGAGAGAGAGAGAGAGAGAAAGAGAGAGGCGAGAGAGAGGAGAGAGAGAGCGAGAGAGAAACGAGAGAGCGAGAGAGCGAAAGAGCAGAGAGAGAGGAAGCGAGAGCGAGAGCGAGAGTGAGAGAGGGAGCAAGAGAGTGAGAGAATCCAAGCCGCCAAATGAAATGTGAGCTGTAAATTACACACATACAGTTGAACTAGTTATTAATACGTTACATGATTGACAGGAAATCACTAGGCGCTCCCTGAATGTAGACCCTTCTCCCAGGCATGGTGGTGTTATCTCAATTAGTGCTGTGTTTACCTTGGTGATAAGTGGCTGTTTGTACTTTCCAATGGTTGTATTTGCTTAGTCACTGGAGCCTCCCATGTACTGAGTCTGTTACACAAGAATGACATCATTCAGGAACAGCTGCACTGCTGGGATACTGGATCTATTCAGCCAGTACCTTTCAGTATTCAGACTTGATAGGGTAGGATGGGGAAAGTTGAAACATAGTTTTAATGTAACAGTTCTCTTTATGGTTTAGTAATACTTATAAAGATGATGCACAAAATATATTGAAAGGTTACTGCCCACCAATGTGTATTTAATGAGCCTGAAAATGTTTGTGTTGTAAACATGCAGCTTAATAAACATGGATAAGTGGAACTGGTTGCAAGATCATAGAAATGCTCTTTGAAGGTGGACATAGTCGCCCATTCATGACCACAAATGGGCCGTAGTACAACTGTTTTCATGCATTTCCTGCTGATAATTACCAAGCCTGTCTCTACACTGTGAGTCCAGGTAATGTCACAGATGATGTAACTTTAAGAAGCTATGGAAACAAAATAAGGAAAAACTCTTGATTATCCTAAAATGGACATAGATATAATGATTACAATATAATTTTATCTACTAACTTTCTGCATAGATCTAAGAAGTTTCTGAGACATGGAAAAATAACAGAATGGATTGCTTTTGTTGAGTAGGAAAATGACTAATGAAGTAAAAGGAGAATTAATTCCACAGGAAGTGAAAATGAAATCATGTATACATGCTAGCCTGATGAATACAACTTAAGACATAATGTCCAGACAGGAATGTGTCTTTGAGAAGAAACTCTTGAATCAATAAATGGGTTGTCAACGCAGCACCAAGAGTAGCAGTGTATTGACACTGTTTGGGTTTCATCTCACTGAAGTGCCACTGCAAATGTTATCTTTTAAACAGTTGGTAGCTTATACAAGCATGATAGAGAGTGAAACAAGCTTATCTGAGTTGCCCATATAGACACAGTGACTGTGGCTTCACAGAAGAACTCCCAACACATTGTTTATCATGTCAGGTAGAGCAAGGACACTCAACTAGATTATGTATTGGCAATACACAGTGTAGAGTAAACACCTGTATTTGAAGTGTATTTGAAGTGTATTCATTAGAAGTTTATGTTAGGCCTGGCTGTCTGGAGAACATTTCTTAGTTTATGCATCCATGACCCTAGGGGCTCTTAAAACATAATTACAGTTCTAGGATATATTTTATACATATTTGTTAGCACAAAGATTTTCTGCCAACAAAACATTTAGGTGTCAAAATAATGGAAGCAGTGGTCTCTTCATAATGTCAAAATTCTCTAGACAATTCACCTGTGCCTACCTACCCTAAACTTGATCTATGTACACTAATTTGTTAGTAACAAGAGACACAATTGAATTATTCTGAAAAGCCTTGCACTTTATAAAACAGCATTACTTGTCTTTTTTGGGACCTGCTTCATGATATACTTATCATGATCATAAATCTGGTCCTAATGTTGAGATTATTATATAATAATAATAATTCATCTTTTCAAAGCAAGACAATACTGTTTGTTAGTGTGCAGTAATTTTTTCAACTTCAGCCGTATTCAGTCATATATTTCTTGCTTTCTAATTATCAGTTTCATTTTCTGTTTCCTGTTATTATTTGTTCTTGACAAATGACAGGTGACCTTGACCAGGAACATGGCAGTGTCAACTAGTTTTTAGTGTACTAGACGTTGTTTCATGGTCTATGCATAGATGTTGTCAACGATAAAATTAGCTTAATTAACTGTGGAAATCCATAGCCTTTTCAGTCAACAATACCTTAGTGTGCCTCTACAAAGTATCTGCCATTGTTGTGCATGTGTGCCCAATTTCGTAGTTTGCTAAGTTTAAAAAAGTGAAATCGGATCGGGACAAACCTCTGAGGGAAAACAGGGTTATCTTTGTTGCCTGATGGAGTAGCCTGTTCTCTCTGTTCATTGCCCCATCAAAGTTAATCACCCATACATTTGGGACGTTCAGAAGGTTAAATACGTATATAATGAGAGACGTGAGAAAAAAACGTGATAAAAAATATGTTGACAAAATCCATGGTAAATGAAATCACTGGTTTACATCTTGATATAGTTTAGATAGTTTACAGACTTGCTTCCAAAAAAACCACATATTTTGGAAATAATTTAGTGAAATATGTTTGAAAAATAATTATTACGTAACCTTATTTGTATAACAACACAATTATATAATCCCTTCTAGAGATACGCAAAACATAAATTTTATCTACAGACAAAATCGTAGTTTATAATGTTCAGTAAAAAAAAATATTCTGAAGGTTGCCTTTGATACCTGCACAAAGATTACAAATGTAAATGGAAAAAACATTTCTAAATGTTTATTTATTCTGTAGTTGGTGTTTTGACATGTTATACACATGTCATTGGTAATTTGTATCATGTTTGATTTAAATAATAATGTGATAATAACAAATACTAGAAGGCAAATAATGATTCAAACTGAGGTAAAATATATTATTAAATATAAACAAGTTAATACAAAGTATCCTGGCAAACAATGATGGCAAGATTGGATTGATAACTTTGAACAATTATTACAATTTATTTGGTTGAAAAATCACCACACATCATTGAAAGTTGTTCATTTGTTTGTTCTACTTTTGCAACCATTTTGGTTTACTTTTCTTCTACCCACTTGGACAAAAACAGACTGAGTTAAAGTTGGGAAACAAAACAAAAGTTGTTTACCCACATGTCTTGCAGGCAGAGAAGGGAAGACATAACTTATACCTTTTTTTCCAGTAAGCCGGATGTGTATGTTAAACAAAATAAAACATCAGAAAAAACCTCTTCAGGGTGTGGAATTATACACTAATAAATGTCAGCATTTCTCATTCGCAAACTTGTTTTAAATGTCAGTTTTTTCTCCTAAACTAGTAAAGGGAAACCATATGCATTGGAAGTTGAGTAAATAGTGCCTTTGGCATCTCTCAACACACCAGGAGAAGATAGCTTCAGCCTGAGGGCAGGGTGAATATGTATTGCTTTCTAAGGAGCAAGGGTGTGGTGTAGATGTTACAGGTGTGAAGGAAAAGGGTGACTTTCTAAGTCTCTCTCTTCTGTTTTTCTGAAGGCATTGCAGTTTTTTGTCTATTTTAATACATTTTTAAAGGATAAAATGGATTTTAGTTGGACAAATGATCTTCTCAGAAGTCTTAATCTGTTGGGATGAAATATAGAACTTACAACATGCAATGTAACTGCTATTTTTCTTCATAACACATGAATTAATGGGGTATTAGTCGTAAGCCTGATTTTCCTGTAATGCTTCCCAACGTAAAGGACACCCACTGTGTGAGGTTCATTCCTGTCAGTATCAGTGCTATTACAAATTTATTCCACCCTGTGGGAAGTGTCATTGCTCAGCCAATATACAAGTACCACTGTAATAGCAAAACACCGTCAACAGTCAACTGAACAACATTGCATTGTTGATATTCATTGGCGATACATCATATATGTCCGGTTATTTTACAGTGCTGAGTGTATTTGGACTGACCCCTGCACCTCTGGGCTTACAGCTACTGACTTAATGCCTGATTTTAATAAACATTAGACATTCCATGCATTTTTGGCACAAATCCAACTGTGCTGCTATAACGTGGCACCAGGAGTTGTGTGCTTTTATCACAGGAATCCATTCGGATCAATGAATAGATGAGAATTAATTTTGGCATCCATCTGGAGTTTTTTAAGTCTTAGGTAACTGAAAACTGTGCATTGAAGTGCAAACAAATTATTTAGTTCTTAACAATAACCAAGCTTCTCCCGTTACGATAAAGTCATTATGAAGCAAGGTAGGTGGTTTGATGAAGAGACAAGGTCATTGAAAATAAATGTTTCTTGAATTAAGTCATTTCATCCAGCATAGTTTGACATTGGAATTTAATATGGTTGGGATAATCTGATATTAAACCTGAACACAGGAGATTAATTATTGGAATTGAGCTTAGGGTAATCACATTGCAGATAATTAACAGATCTACATTACTGAAATGAGACTGATGGATTGATGAGATAGGATTTGTAGATAAACTGGATACAGTGATGAAAATAGGCATATTTTTATGCAGAAAACTTGCGTACTAGTATATCAAGGAATAGGCCATACCCACATAGAATGTTTGGTAACATTTAAATATTAAACAACAGAGTGTTGCATATGATGTTGTAGTTACTCACTGATGGAATTATGAATACAATTTTGCTGACTAAACTACCCATGGCTAGCAACTAAATATATTATTTTTGAGCATACATTTAGCACTTTTAACAAAACAGGATATATATATATATATATATATATATATATATATATATATATATATATATATATACACACACAAATGTATATGTACATTTGGTGGCAATGTTTCTTCAAAACCTTTCAAATAAGTATACCAGCTATTTGCTTTCTCCATCCCTCCCTCCTCCCTCCTCCCTCCTCCCTCCTCCTCCCCCTCCCTCCCTCCTCCTCCTCCCTCCTCCCTCCTCCCTCCCTCCTCCCTCCTCCCTCCTCTCCCTCCTCCCTCCTCTCCTCCCTCCTCCCTCCTCCCTCCCTCCTCCCTCCTCCCTCCTCCCTCCTCCCTCCCTCCCTCCCTCCCTCCATCCTCCTTCCTCCTTCCTCCCACCCCCTCCTCCCTCCCCTCCATCCTCCCTCCCATCCATCCCTTCCCTCCTCCCTCCCCTCCATCCCTTCTCTCCATCCTTCCCCTCCTCACCCCTCTCCTTCCTCCTTCCTCCTTCCTCCTTCCTCCTTCCTCCTTCCTCCTTCCTCCTTCCTCCTTCCTCCTTCCTCCTATGTGACGATATCTCATCCATCTGATACATTGACTATAACCTGTACCAGGAAACCACACATGACTGACGCAAACTGTGTCATGCCCACAGGGTAGATGTCACTAGATGACATGTCACTGTCTCACTGTGACACCACTCAGCAAGCAGTTAGCAAAGATATTAGATATCATCTCTGATAATAGATGTTGGCCAGAGTTCACACAAGCTTCGTTCAGCTGAGGTCAGTTGGTGTGTGCTACTGTGCATACCTTGGGCAGTGTACACCTGTGTGACAGGTACACAGACTCACAAACAAACCTGTGTGATTATCTATGTCCAGTTTGTCCAATGGTTTGCCATAGAAAGCTTACCATGTAGCAGTGTATGTTTGATGTTGGATTACTCCAACTTAACATCCAATACATACTGTGCGATTACATACATAAAATATCCATGAAAGATGTTAATTTTTCCTTTGATCTGCTATTTGTGTCTGTGAATTTTAGGATTTGCTATATCCATGTATGTGACACAAAATCAAAGAGAATGTCTTCGACCCCACATCCTTCAACACACAAATTATTAAGATAAATGTAACGTGCCTTTGTAAATTTGATGTACACATCATGGGAATAAAAATACAAACCATGATATGTGATGTGTCCTAACGAAATGAGTCGTATGTCAAAAAAAATAAAAATTGAGTTAGTCACACCATTGGAAAGAAGATGTATTAATCTTTCCAACGGTGTACAAATTATGGACATATCTCACACACAGCCAAAGTTATTGGACGCTGAACATGCCTAGGGTAGAAAGTTTCAAACGGAGAAAAACGCATTTGAAGTTCGCGGTCACATAAGCACACAGTCGAGTACATTGTCGATCCAAAATCGGCCGTTTTGCTTCTATTACTCCATTTGATGCATTCGAAATAAACTCCCAAGGCATGTTCGCTGTCGAAGATATATCATGCTAACTGTTTACTGAAATTATTACAACATAATTCGAGTATTTAGCAATGTTTTGTAGCAGCGACCCTATCAATTCCACGTTGTTTACGGCTAGCGAGAGCGCACTGCGCCTCCGCGCACAGCTCTAAGCCAATCAGGGGCACGCTGTCAGCTCCTCGCGGCGTCTAGTGACGTTTGTTCACAGATAGGCCTCTCGCATTAAATGCTGCTATTGGCTTACAATGACGTCAGTGGGAATTTCTACTACAAGAATCCGAAAGAGGGCGTCCAGGGCTTTCCTGTAGTACCAAATAAGTCCGCCATGCGTTGAGGGAAACCCCAAAGAATGCGACTTGAACTAGTGCGATTTATCGGTTCAGTTTTACGAAATTCATGCGTGAAATGTTACGTAATGTGTCTAAAAAGGCTATAAAATGTACTAAATAATAATGTAAACGAGAAATAAGCATTGCCAATTGACAAAAAAGATGCAAAAGTAGACTTTGGTGACAAAAAGTAAAAATCGTCGAAATTCATCGTTATATGTTTATGCGGTGTTTTCTCGAAATCGAGTTCGCTGACATACGACTCATTTCGTTAGAACACGTCACATACACATGAAATTAGTAATTGTCTCTCTCTGATTATCTCAAGAGTTAATGGCTGCTGTGGCCAATGGCTCAAAGGAACAACTCATTTGGCTCATCCTTGCTATGTATTCAGAGCCATCACCTATGTCAGATACCTGTATGACCAGTTATTTTATCCATTGTCTATAGAATTATGTTCCAGCCACAGATAATATTCCCACAATTCATGAAAATTTTACAGATCTTTTTAGATTAAAAAATATCTTATCTAAAATGTGCATTGTAATATATGTAGGGGGCCCAATATATATATACACGGTTTTAACGTTGAATATATCAGATGTAACCTAAAAATAGCCATTTTAACACAGAATGTGCTATTATGGACCATTAGGCAGATGTCATCTTTTTATCTTCTATGCCGTATTTGGTTACATCATATCATCTGTGAATCTTCACGTCATCTGTCTCCTGCACATTCATCTGTCTATCTTCATCCATCATCCTCCTGTGGTCCTTTGGCTGTCATCCAAATCAGACTGCCAAACCAGCACCTGTGATATCCTCTGTCAAACACTGGACCACCCTTGAATCAGAAGGGCGCTGAGTCAGCCATTTGTCAGAAGCTTGTGTTGCTGAGTTCTACTACTGTAGGTATCAAGAGCTAAAGTTCAGAGGGCGATACTGGGTTGTATTGTAACTGCATATAAGAAGAATTAAAATGTCTGTCAGTGTGATTCATTGCAACTGTTTGAAACGGTAGCTGGAATAATTTATAATGTATAATACATGGAATTTCTGTGCTACCATAATATATATAGTTATCTAAATTTGTTTTATTCTTTTTGTTTTTTACGAAACAAGCAATTCATTTTATAGCGTTGTCTCAACGTTTTGTTTGTTCACGAATTTTCTTAACATTTATTTGTCCTTGGATTTTGTTTATTGAGTTATTCTTCCTTGGCTTTTATTTTTCCTTGAATTTTGTAAGCTAAAGACCTTTTATTATTGACATTTGCGCGTCCTTAAATTAAACAAATTCTCAAGTTTTTATCGTGACTTTTGTTTTTCATTGAATACTCTGTTCTTGACTCTTGTTTATGCTTAACCTTTATTTGTCCTTGACCTTTGTGTCCTTTTATACCCTTGACACATGTTTATTCTTGACCTTCATTTGTCCTAGACTTCGCACAATGATTTCAGTGTGTATGCTGAACATTTGGCAGGTGACGTGATACACCATTGTTGCCCTTTTGTGCATAAACTGAACCAGTCCATTTCCCCATTGTTTTCTGACACTTTGAACTGCAGTTTACAGTTCGTAATACAGCATTGAATTAGTGAAATAATTATTTCACAAAAGCCACAACTGATACCCACAACTAAAACACTTCGAGCCTATGAAGCTTGTAAAAAGCCCTTGACTAAAGGCTAACCTCTCGTTTCTTTATAATCAATCACAGATGGAAGACATGTTCACATACATAGTGTGTATTTTTTCCATGGCAGTAAATATAGACTCAGCCATGTTTACAACAGCTTCTTAGTCCGGTAGTTTTTGTTAACTTCTCTCACCAAGTATGTTTTCAGCATGCCTTACTGGCACCAGGCTACACAGTGAATACCCCGGTAGGTTCAAATCAAAGATACAACAGTGGTGTAAGCCACCTTTCCTTATCAGAGAGAATAAATTATTTTTAAAACAGCAACCCCGTACCACTTTGTGTAACTAGTGCTCAACTTACATACACAAACATGGGGTTTTTCATCTTGCAAAAGTCAGTAACAACTAGTTATGTTTAAATGTGATGCCTTACCAATATAACTTAACGTTTTCAAGTCATAAATACATTGTTAAGTGTATATGTAGGAAATAAACTTATTGTGATACAAAATACAATTAGGCCTCCACTTCAGCTCAACTCACAGCTAAACAAATTGAGTTGCGTTATTAATGATTAAGTAGCATTGTAGAAATTCAGCCAGATTTTAGCAAAAAATCAAGGGGCATGTCTCCGTGTGACCCAATACATCATTATCCCTAGGGGTTGGTTTATATGCAGAATATTTTAGTAATCTATTTCATGTTGTACCACTTAAAAGACACTTCATGGAGAACTGCACTGGTAGTACTGTTTGTAGTCGTCTAATTATTGTTGATTTATTCATGAGTTATCAAAAGTGATGATGGCGTTATTGCGTGTTGTCGGTTTGTATCTAATTACAACTGGCCATATGATATCACAAGCCTCGGCCACTCACCTTTGTGGTTCTGTGCCAAACAAAAAATTAAAGAATTGCAGTTTGAATACAAGCGTTCTTTGAAGGGTGTCCTGTTCAGCGTGTCAGATATTCAATAGAACAACTGGTGAAGTGTGACGTATGCTCACGGAAGTAACCGGATGATTGGTCAATTAGGTATTTCTCATAGCACAATCTGTGACAAATCTCCCCGGCACCTGCTGGTGACCTGCCTGACCTTCACAACCAGTTTTTATGCTCTTTCATCAGGGCACATTTCCCATATGAAATACCACTCTACTGCTATCAGATTGAGTGTAATATTTACTGACTACCGGTAATGCAATTGAATTTTTTTAACTTATAAATTGGATTGTACCATTGCCCCAAGGTATGTATGCTACCCACATATGTAGTATATACATACTACTAAATTAATTTGTTTGAATGTGAATTGGTTCCAAAAAGTATTTTATTTAAAATATTGTTTTCTTTGTATGCCATCCATTAACGTCTGTTGATGAAGTAAGTAGACCTTAGACAATCAGTGTTATAACTGCAATTGTTGCTGAATACAGTTGAAAATCTACATGAAGTACATAGCATGCTCAAGTGTGCATGTTTGACATCAAAGGAAAAAAAGATGTTGACAAATTTGTGAACTATTTTAGTATACACTAAGCTTATATTTAATTTAATATTTGTAATCTATTTCTATACGTACATCCAAAAAATGCAACACTGTGTGCCATGAGAAGGCAATTAATACACCCTGCTTGGTGTCAGTCTCACAACATCAGAGCCACTGTTGTTTCTATCAGCAATGCATCACTTGACTGTTTCAGTTGGTGGGTTTTTATTATGCTTCAAAGACATCGTCCATCCAGGTTGACTGCTTGCGAAGTACTTGCGTTTCGATGTATGACTTTGTGCCCTTGGGGTGGTTGTGGATGTCACCCTTGGGTGCATTAAAAAGCACACAGCTAGTGTGAATTCAAATCACTCTTCTGTATTCAGCAGCGAATACTGGGCGCTCCCTATTGTCTGCAGCGTAACATAAAAAGAAACACACATTTCACCGGCGTGCCACATCAAAGAGCCCAGTGTGAATCACTTGTCCGACTGACCCATCTCGTTTACAAGCCTTTGATTTGTCGTGCTGTTATTTCACAATTTGCGTAAGTATGTTTAGAAGAGAAATGATGTCTCTGGCACCTTTCAATTAGGAGCAACCTGCCGAGTTTTAAGTAGGAGTTGAGACCAGGTAAATGTTCTGCTGTGGATGTTTATGGGAAATAAGAACTGTTTGTTCTTTATGTGCCGTCTACTTCCTGCCAGAGACCTGTCTTAGGTGTTCCACACCTACATACTAAACACCTCATCGCTTTGAACCATTTTGTTAAACGATGGATCTCCTGATATGTATCTGTTAACCTTGTCAAATGCCACGAAACCATTTAAAATGTAAATTTTCGTCTATCTTACCCTGTATCATTATCGTGGCCATCTGTTATAATCTGACATGTTCTGTCATGACTTGGAAAGTGTCATATCAAGAGAAAGACAGACTGCAACATTTTTACAATTATTTAAATTTGGAGATGTTCCCTCCATTGTCCAGGGGTGTCCCATCATTCACAGGTGTCTGCCTACCTGCGCCTGCAGGTGATCTGTTACCTACCTTGGAACCTCCTCGAGAACCCTACACACTAACAATGTCTTGAAACTTCCCAAGTGCGTGCAGTAACTAATAATGAACATTTATTGTCATACTCAGATTCACAACAACAACAAAACATTAGATATGTAAACAACAACATTTTAATTTAATAAGTCGTTTAAGTTCAGTTGCCTGACTTTTTTATGACAAATAGCTACAGGTGTGGTCTTTGCTAAATATTAGGTCTTAATTTCCATGCATAAAAATATGGTGCTTAAATCCAGTTGTTCATAATAATATTGAAAGGTCTCTCTCGGGGTCCTTATTGTACATACTTACCTTTCAAGAAACTTAGGACATATGATGGCGCAACTGTAGTGTCAGTCTGTTGAACAAAACCATGCGAGGTGTTTGAAATATTCAGACCACAAAACACAAGTTTCTTGAGAGGAAAATATGTATGATATTGACAACCAAGAAACCAAGAATATACCAGACATGTGCATGTGACTGTGATTGTTTGCATGTTCTTTTGGCTGCATGTAGACAAGATAACATCTTCTGTATATTAGAGTGGTGTTGAATTCGCTGCACAAAAAGACCTGAATTCATGTGCAAAACGAAAACGTCAACATGATGTGATTGAATATGTTGCCCAGCAAAAAGGGAGGATGACATTAAACATAGAATGCAGCTTAATCACAATTACATAGCTACCTTCTCACCTTACAAGCAAAAACACATCGAGTTGACCTAGAAATGCCTGGAGGAATAAATGCAAAATTAATTACGGAAGTGAAACTTACACCTTGAGTTCTGCTACTGGATATCATAGTAACAACAACCAACCAGGATCTTTTTGTGGTGATTTCTTCATTGTTGGGGAGTGAACAGAGGGATAAATACGTTATAAAGTGAAAACATTCGGTTTGACTCACAAAAAAGTACAGTGTTTAATATTGATTCAAGCCACCGTTTACCTCCACCATTACATGATGTGGCCCTTATGATTTTGAGTGTTCCAACATGGCATAGGGGCAGCCATCTTGGATTATGGGCTTCATGGAGGTGTTCACATGTGATTGGTCAAAATATTGGCACACAAAATATATATGTGCAGGAGATTGGAGGGCATTCCCAAATCTTTCGTAAGACTCCCAAATGTAAACAGAGTAGTGCTGGAATCACACCAGTTTTCAAAAAACAAACAATATGTCTGCTTCCAAAATCACTGCCAGTAACTATCAGGTTCTATTAACGTAGCACGGCTACCAAGAAGACAATGCTCGCCATGGCCCAGTTCTGGGACCCATAAAGTGTGCATTATTATATATTTTTCTCAACAGGTAGTGCCACTGTGCATGTTATTTTATTTCATCCATAACTAACCCACTTCTGCCCAGATGGAGTGTTCTAGGGTTTGTCTGGATGCTGGGCACCTGCGTTGTCTCCCCTTAATTTATTCTGTAGTTGTTTCAGACCAAATCATTTTAAATAGGTCTTTTCATACTGCCTTTGTACCACCAGGGGATGTATCTACAGTGGGCTATTTTTGTTCCCGAAAGAAGAGAACTTGACGTTTCACAGACACATCAGCATTTAATCTCCATACGCCCTCCATAAAAAATGGTTCAGAGAAAAAAGAGACACTTTCATGCAGTAGCATCAGGACACATTTGTATATAAACCATATGTCTGAATGGAGGAGCTGGACTTGATCAGGTAAACAGAACATTGGACTGTCAGTTGAACAAACCCAGTTGTTGGTGTTTTTAAGCTAGAATTGTTTTCACTTGATGGTGCCTTAATTCGATCAGCTGTAGGGGTACGTTAATATAAACAATGGTGTTATTTGTGAAAGATCACTCTTTTCAACAGTATTTAATGTGTGGTTGAACACTTCCTGTAGAAGTTAGATTATGTTTCAATGGACTGGTCAGCCAGGATGTCCACTATGATGTGTAAACTGTTTTGAGTACCAGGTAGTCCAAAGGACTGCTCAAAACGGGCAGTATGTACAGACGTGGGGTTTGATGCTTTCTCTGTGATTGGACAGGTGTGCTTCGTTCATGTCTACCTGTGCACTGGTGCACAGTTGCTGTTGGCATTAGTTCTTTTGTTCATTAAATATGATATGGCTGAAAACTCACCACAAATGTATAGTTGGAGTTTTAATGTTTGAGAGAGTGAACAAGAAACAGTGTGACATAGTTGACGGAAACAGCTGTTCTACTTTCCTAGATATATTAGTTTCCATGGAAACGTGCAAATAATTAATACACTGTTAATTAGCTGTGATCTGTTGTTAATTACTTAACACGCTCGTTTACGAAATGCAGCTTTTGTCCAGAGTTTAACGGCAGGACTAAATCAGATCCACTGAATCTTGCAAGGGGCACAGAACGGTGCATTTTAAGGCGGGTCAGGATGTTGGGAAGGGCCCCATGGCGAGGGAAGGGATTGTTGCAAGGAGTGGGTGAATGTATCACCACTGTCTGGCTGTGATCAGATGGAGCCAGGGTAAGTAGAGCCACGGCCAAAGTCTGACCGGAGTGCTCCAGGCCTTACCTATTGAAGCACAACACGCATCAATTATAAACCAGCACAATATTTACCTAATTAATTTAGCAACTCACTGACCCTGAAAGGTTTATCCACAGACTTCATAGTGTGGACGTTTGTGGTCAGTAAACAAGGCCCCTTTGACCGCAGGGTCAATGAGCCTGGTCTGTCACAGTGACATACACTTTCCCGTGATGTCCATTCATTGATGCTGTCTTGGGCTGAGTGATGGAGCTCCCGCTAAACAAGAACGTTCATCATCCGTGCTGACAGGAGACTCTGGTGGAATTGTAGTTAGATAGGTAAGAGGCTTCAGGTTTGACGGATCTCCCACCAAGATGGGTGGGAATGTAATTAATGGGTGGTATCAGAAGAGTGGGGTGTTAATGGTCACTTCAGGTCAGACTGGACTCATGACACCTGTGTGTGTGTATGTGCATGTGCGTGTATATGTCTGCATGTGTATGCATGTGTGTGTGTGTGCGTGTGCGTGTGCGTGTGCGTGTGCGTGTGGTGTGCGTGCGTGCGTGCGTGCGTGCGTGCGTGCTGCGTGCGTGCGTGCGTGCGTGCGTGCATATGTATGTGTGTGTAGGTGTGTGCATGCATGCATGAATTCATGTGTATGTGTAAGTATGTATGTGCATGTGTGTGTGCATATGTGTATGCATTTGCATATATGTGCATGTCTGTGTGTGAGTCTGTGTGTAGGCAAAGACTAGACATGTCTGTGCAAACGGAACAGTGGTGGCCCTCTGGTCACAACATCAGATTCGCAATTGAGAAATTTCAAGTTCAAATCCACTTGTTGCAGTTTCCATTCGTAGCCAAGTTCATTCGCTCCACATTGCTCCAGTTCAATTGGATGATTGAACATGTACCTGTATGTATACAGTGGTGGATTCATAATCCTCATACATTAATGCAGCATGACTGAATATCAGAGACGATGAGGTAATGTTTGATTGACCAGGTCTGCCAAGAAGTGAAGTGTAAATTATTCTAAAGACTGGACGCATGTTATATATGTATAAAATATATATATATATATACTGTATGATATATATATATGTATATATATATATATATATATATATATATATATATATATATATATATAGTATATATATATATATATACATATACATATTATATATATTAAACAATCTCTTTTCATCTTACATATCTTGGTGTATCAAATTAGACGAGCCACTCGAAATAGGCTCTGGTGCATTTATAGTTGACCTCAGTCAACTCTGGGTGTGTTCTTGAATGTCACATGCCAGTGAAGTAGGAACCTTAGAAATGTAAACACGTGTAAGACTGTAGCACTCAGCAGATGCCTCATGCTTTTGTGTACCACAGACAGAGTCAGCGTGTTTGAAATTTGGGAAGATGGATAAGTCCCAGACGTTACTTTCTTCAACTGCAGCATTATCTGCAGTGGTATTTCAGGGGAGAGTGGTGAGTTTCAGAAACAAAACTAAAAACAAGGCTGTTATCTCAGCTGAGTTATATTGATGTCATTTACATCACGTTTTAGTAAAAGTGTATACAGTGGTTGAGGAAGAGGAATTAGAAGTAAACAGAAAAACCAATTCATTGGAATTCCTAAGGAAAAACAACCAGCACATTTAACATTACCCAAAATAAATCAATGACAAGGGAGAGTGATGAACTAGCTGCTGGAAAACTCGGCTGTCTGACGCATCACCTGCAATCATCCAAAGAACATCGAGGTTGTCACTCGGTCTCTGCGTTTCATTTATTCTGTCCCAATTCAGAGGTCTGCATTGGCTTCCTGTTTGAACAACCGTGCTTAATTGTTAAGGTCTACTCTTACATCCCAGCCATGTAAGCAACCAATTGTACATTCGTTGCTATACTTGCTTAGTCATCGAAGAAAACCTATCCAGTTTCGACCATCTAGTACTGAGTTAGTCTTACTTTTTACAATCAGTACTAGCATAGGAACTTGCTGCACTGACACTTTGGAATATGCTGTCTCTAAGTGTTAGATCAGTAGAAACTGTTACACAATTCTGCCATCAGTTGATAAACTCACTTTTATAACCTAGCCTATGCAAAATAGTTTCCTGTCATGTCATCTGTCCACAACTTGCAAGCTGATTGACCAATCCTGTTGCTTTTATGCATGTCTGAGCTTGGTTTGTAAGGCCTTAGGTGCAATAAAAAGTTATATTATTATTACTATATTACAGGAAAGTTTGCAGAATCAGTTTTGTTGGATATGTAAACCGTGTGAACATACTGACCATCACAGATCCTTGTGATTTTAACTTCATAGTACTTGTAATACAAAAGTACCATAATGTGATGGAACCTAACAGAGAATGTTGACTATGAATGGTTTGTTTACAGTCTGTGTATTGCTGACAGTTTCTGTTTATTGTCTACTGGTAGATGTAGTTGTTGTCATATTGATTCTAATAATGATGAAGCATACACAAATGGAGAATGGATAACCTTGGTTTAATACAACAGGGAGTGTATCCCAAACTGCCTCAGCAACCCAGGGACATCCCCCAGCACTGGGACTTGTCATCCATCCCATGGGAAACAGGGAGAAGTGAGATGAGGGGAAGAAACCAGATACCCATCAAAGACATAAGTGGTGTTAGTTTCAACAACATCAGAGGCTGCAAGGTGGTGGGGCCTACTTGGAAGCTGATGTACACATTTGCCCGGAACGGTTTATGGAGGAGTTGCCCGTCAGTAGCAGAATAGTTCTGGCCTAATGCCACTTCCAGTTCATTGCGGTTTCTGTTATGTTTCATTTAGACACAAACTTCATTTAAAGGTTCTAAGTTTAGTTATTTCTCTACACTGGTCTGATTTTCAGAAGTGCTCACAATATCTGAAAACTTCACTATCTTGTCATTATTCTCAATTCTTTATTTTCTGCATTTTTGCATTTATCGATGATCCAAATGCAGTGTTTTAGCTAAAAGATCTTTTGTAATGTATACAATAGTAATATTGAAATAATATTCCAAATAAAATTTTCCAGTTACTTATTTCCAGACTTTTTACCATTGGTTTTTCCTGTTACATTCTTTCATGCAGTAATGATCTCTACAATCGTCTAGTTCTCCCTTTCCTACAGGTTTCCAAGCAGGGAAACAAACACATCCCTGTCCCAGTTGATTGTTGATTTGCCTCATTTCCTTCAGCAAAAACCACCAAGCCGTGATGTCCCCTGCAGTTTTATTCCCAGTGAAGTGTCTAATATCAAATGAAACCCTGCAGAAATTCTTGGCTCCAGGCCTAATGTGGTGGTAGGTAAAAAGGGTTGTGGTTCATATAATGTGAGCTGGCAATCAAATATAGAGTGCATTAAGGCACATCCAGGCTTGTGTCATTCACCGCTTGGGATGTAAACATGGACCATCTCAAATGAGGACATTCAGTTTTAACCTCAACAATGATTTAGGAGAAGCCACAAACTCGAGTTCGGTAGATGAAAAACACTGGCAGATTTTTCAAAGTCAGACTTTGTCAAGAAACTCTCAAGCAATTTGTGTTATTTTTAGACTGAAAATGTTAAGTATTTATTTATTAGGGAAGGATGAGCAAAACTAAATATCACGAATACTTATTTTGCTCATATATCATAAACAACATAATGTTCATCAACGAGGCAATAGCGAAAGGGTACACACTCATGTATTCCCTGAATGCATTAGTCAGACAGATAGAGAGAGACATCATGTGACAGTAAATCCCTGACTTGATTATGTAACTATTCCCCTGGATTCTAAGCTCTTTTGACTAATGGCAGTGGCGCCATCTAACCAGACAACCATTAACCGCGTCACCATTTCCACATTTCTTATGTCACTTGAGAATTGGTTGGCATTAAAATGTTTGTTTTCATAAATTTGTATTGTTAGCTAAGTGGATTTTATTATAAGGTGATTGATTTCTGATGGTCTTCTAGTCTATGTATATTGCTGGTTGCCACGGGGACTGACTCCAGGGATTAACCCTGCTTAAAGCCTGGATTATCCAAGCTCCATTATGTTAAATCAACATTGGATATGGATCATAAGATGATTTATCATGAAAACATGTGTTTAGCCTGATTCATGGTGATTATTCAAATTAAATTACTCTCGTGTTAAATCATCAAATATGGGCAAAACGTTTTCCAGTTTATACATAACATTTAAATCAGCTATGAACTCTAAATATATCAACCCAAGTCACACAGTGTAATCGAACGGGATTACAAATTGTTATATTTTAGACCCCATAATTGTAAACTTGTTCATAAGTTTGTTTAAGATAGCACATATTTTCTGTAAAACTGTTGTGTCCATATTTGCTAACATCAAAACACTTATCACAGGAGGCATTAATTGTACATGTAAATATAAACTTACAAAATAAAGTCATGTTATCTTACATTATTTTAATATTCAAATCATGAGTCTGGGGTAAAACACTGTCCCAGTTCACACAGTGGACTGACCTAATGATTGCGATATTTGATCTTGGGTATTTCAAGTTTTTTGTATAGTATTTCTTTACGAGATTTAATAAGATTGCCTCCTAAATAACCAGGTCCAGATGGAGTGTGATTTAAAAGAGACTTTTTCCCGTAAAAAGTCCCTTTTTGTTTTAGGCATATATTTCACTGGTAATTTTTACGCAGAATGAAAAGGAATTGAAAACTGCTGTCTACAATTTGTCAGAATGCTTGACTTTTCTTAACACCATTTTTATTTTCAAATACATTGAAACAGTTTATTCTACAGTTACTTATACTTAAGACATTTAAGCTAACTTAGATAATTTTCATGTAAATATCTTGTTTTATGCAAGGTCACATGTTTAGGAATTGGGGCTTTCTGGACGATGACCTTTTGGATAGACTTCAGATACAGGAATGCAAAAATGTCATTATGAAGGAACTTTACCGTGGTGTTCATGACATTTTGAAAACTGTCTATAACTGTACTGTTGAATTATGGTGATATCTTTCTTTCACACTTACCAGTAAACTTCCATTATTTACTTCGCAACCACAACAACTTATGCACACACAAAGTGATTTTATGCACAAAAACTATTTCTTAATAAAAAGCAGTTAAACTAATACGATTCAACGTTATTATTTTTACTTAGAATTTGTGAATAGTGATTTCTCTGACCTGTAAAGCAAATGCATTTAGATCTGCTGTAATGTTTGAGTTCTGACAGTAGTTGACACTTGTTTGCAACGGACACCATTTTAGAGTACATGTTTGCCCTCCCTACAGGTAATGGACACTTGTTCCCATAGCGGTGGTTTCCATAATGCTAATGTTGTTCCTGGTATTCAGGCTTCACTTGTACATGAAAGACATTTCTGATGACAGACAACTGTCACATTGTTTAGTAACACAGTCCCTGTATGTCACTCTCTATAAACATATTTTGGATTAGATTTTACCAGGGGTCAACATTTTAGGTGGAGGACACCCTCTCAGAACCAATAAGTCGGACATTCTAAGTTGACACTAACAAATAGATCACTTCCACATGGGGGGGGGGCCCATGAGCAGAAGTTTGTCCAAGAATTGTAGCAAATATTTGTCTATTGGTAGAACCACATGTATACCAAATCTATCTGTAATCAAAATAATACATAAATCAGTTGTTTGTAATTATTACATGTATTTTCTGCAGTTGCTTTGATGAGTATTAAACAGGCTGTGGTATTTACTGTAAATTGCATTTATGTGAAAACCTTATAAGATCAATGGCACAACAAATGTTGTGTCTCTGGGATCTATGTTGAGCACTGTTGTGTATTACACAGTATTGCCATTCAAAGAAAGGGCATTTTAGTTAGAATATTTAATCCCAGGGGGTGCACTGTCTATACTACAGTACTGTGGATGTCCCAACTTCAAGGGTCATTTTGTGACCAAGGCACCCTAGATCATGGGTCTGTTTTTATCACGGACTTATACACATATAAGTCCGTGTTTTTGTCAAGTTCTCCCTACAACAAGGACCAACTATAGAAGTTCCCTTTCATGGTTACCTAGTGTGTATATAATTATATTGGAATATTGACAACTACTCGGGACTATTTTCTTGAGAAATACAGCCACAAGAAGTCAATTACTTATTTTAAATGTGTGTATTTCTTAAATATGTCCCTAGATAAAGGATATAGTTTTTATACTGGAAGTCCTTATCAAGGGTAGAGGTAGGTGACTTTCAGCTGCACACCCCTACCCACATGTAAGGGTAGTGACACCCCCCATATTTATTACAAACTACAGCTGTGTGTCAAGATGCTCTAGACTGCCTGTGTCTTGTTATAAACCCTGACAAATTTTTTGAAGTGATTTTTACATTTTGATTAAAAAAGACTCATAACTCATTAAATTGTATGATGATAATCATATATTAATAAACATAAAATCCCGTCCCTTGAAAGTCGACATAATGTCACATAAAATGTGTGAGCATTTTATTTGAAAACAAGAGATCTAGAGAATGTTTGCCACCAAAAAAGAGTAGGAGGCCACCCTGCAGATTGGGAATGGCTGTTAAGAAGCATGATTCTTGATGTTTTTGTGCAAGAACAGGCTGTGACATAGGGAGGACTTGACAGATAGGGTTAGAGATACACCAAGAAGGGTGAGTAGTGTGTTAATGGTGAACAGGGGCATCTGAGAATGATGAAAAACAGCTGAAAAAGTAGGGTGACTTACGGTTGAAGGGAAGGTGAGGAAAGGTTATATGGCGTGGAAGGATGTGAGTAAAATGGATGTAATTATAATGGTAAAATCGATGAGAATAATGGGTTGGGCGGGGCTGAGTGTCAGGGTGACAATGTGGGTGGGTGGTAGGGTGGAGGGGAGGGGGTAGGGTTAATGAATTCCAGAAAGCAAGTGGATGGATGTAAACATGGTGTATTCTTTGTGAGATGCATATTTGTGGGTTAAAATTCAGTTTACCGGTTTAAGTATGTATTAATTTGTTGAACATTGGTTATTCTATGGCATTTCTATTTAGATGTCATTATCTACCAAGGTTATTATACAGACATAGAAATTCACTTTTTCACACAAAATGATCCAAAGCCAATCTATCATGCAAGAATTACACCAAATCAAAGTTTTGTTGTGAATCCGTAAAAAGAGCATTTATTTTTATCTTTGTTGATTATGAGTGTGACAGCATGAAATACAGTCGTCTTCTTCTTTTCATGACCAACACAAATAGCATGATGATGATTATTTTATATTTGGGGGTTGCAAAGATTGCACATTTTCTCCCAGTCAAATCAAAGTCGATATTCTACAACAAAAATCTATACATCATGACATGATTGGTTTGGTGGATGGGGGGGGGGCATTCTATGAAGATTTATTCTATGTAACTTAGCCCAGATGTTTACTGACAAACTCCCCATTCCAGCTGTCCTATGGAGTAGGGGATAAGCACTTGGAATGGCTTATCACCTATCTAAGATGAAATTGGTTAGGGCTGATCATAAATCCATGTGTCCAGAGGTAGTTTCGGGACATGTTGAGCTGCTGCTGGGAAGGTACTCCAGCCAGAGTCTGTGATGATGAAGATTCATTTGCTGTGGTATATGGTATCCCAGAATTCACCTGGTTGGACATATGCCAAAGGCTGGCTATCATTTTTGGTATATAGAACTTGGTTTGTGAAATTATAATTTTTCATATAACGGGACAACATTATTATTTATATGGGAATGATTATTAGGGGTAGCTATACTAGAGTGAAAGTGTTATATATAGCTGTCTTGTTATGCAAGGGTATTGCACTGTCATTATACATTATTATCTTACAAAAGACTTCGGATGCAGTCTGTGTATACCAGTTATCTCGGGATGTAATTAAATATTAATATATTAACCAGATCATTGATAAAACCATTCAGTATTGCAATAGTGTGATGTCATGATACCAGGAATACCCTTGAAAAAATAGTTCATTTCCCAGATCATTACTCTAGTTAAATATAGACATCTAACACAGTCTTGGAGGCAACTGAATAAAAATGATGAATGTGGAGGTGACAATTACTATGGACATGGTCGATGAATGTAGGTTTCTAGATCAGTGAATATTTATAGTCACATAATAAAAAACTGAAGGCATATTTATGGATGTTGTTTTTATGAGGCTAGCACAAGTAACTTTAGAGATAGTTCAACTTATGTAGACGGATGCTATCATCACATTGACTATCACATTTAGATTGACAGTTTGATATATCACTTGTCTCACACCACCCTGCTCAGATTATGAAAGTGGCAAATATGGATGTCTCATCCAGGCATAAATGTACGTTCAAACAAATCTATGTATGTACTAACATAAAAAGTATGTGTATTTCTGTTACTGGAGTTAAACTTTGGAACTCCCTCGATAATTCACTGATTAGTTGTAAAAAAAAATTTTCATTTAAAAAAGTGTTATACAGATAGACTGTTGAATAGTTATGTGTTAGAGTCCTAGACCAGTTTGCTAACATAAATTAGATAACTAAATTAAACATTCAGATTGTTGATTGTTATAAAGGTTTTTTCTTCAATAAATGTCACAATATCTTTTTTCGATTAAATATTGTATGGTTATACATGTAAATAGTGTTGTCGCACCTTCTATTGCACTGTTCGTATGCTTTATGTATATATTAAGCAATTATAAAGGTAAACATGATAACTATTGTACTTCTTTTACCCTTTTTTCAACAATTTGTATTGTATGCACTGTATGTATAATGTAGTAGTACTAGTTGTTGAAATAAATTTCAATTAAATTCAAATAATTATCTAGATTGGTTTAGCACCTTATTCTGGTAATATCTTAACTTTTTCACGGGGTTTTTCTAATTGTTATCCCTGAAGCATCATAGATGAAAGTGTTCTCAGGGAAAGATGGGGAAATGGAAGGAAAGAGCCAGACATCAGTGCGTTCTCATGACTTCTGTGTGTTGCTCACCTTGAGTGTTGTTCTTTTGGTCCTGGCTGTGATTTACTCATTATTGTCTTCTACAGTGAAAATATATAATTACGTTGAACCTTGAAATAATGCGGCTAATGTGGAATGAAATTAAAACATTTAAACATTTTAAACTACACAAATTTTTCTCTAGAAAGCAAAGAAAAACCAGGTATAGTACCAGAAACCAGTGACATCAGCACAGGTCTATATGTGTTACGACCATTCATTCTTTTCGCAATAGCCTTGTTCTGCTTAACTTTCAAAATCATACCTTTGTGCTATAATGTATAATGACCACATTTGATACCTTTGTGATGACAAATATAATTAGCTTTAATGAATGGTTACAGGCAACATCTAAGTGCATTTTAAATACACTTACAGAGTGGGGTGACGTTTATGGTCCATTCCCATCCTATAAATCATCTTCATTTATTTTTATTTCACACACCCTTCACAATAATACTAATCGACCATTTTCAAAGGATCTAAAAAGAAACATTAGATTTTTTACAGAAATAACAAAATAATTTGTAAGGTAGACTAGGCAGCTAGTGGCTCATATGCGAAGGGCCAAATGGGGCAACAGTTTTCTGTCATTACTGAAATTATTAGGTGTGACTTGAGAGCTGGTGTTTAATGGAGCATGACGCTTGATATGAATGAGGGAACCTGTTACACCTGTGCGTCCAGGTGTGTCCAGGTAACTACATGATCGATGGGTTTCAGGTTAGAATGGTAGATGAAATTTAAGGGACTTCCTCAATTTGTTCATGTTAATTTATGAATAATTGATGTATAAGTGGGCATGTATACCGATGCAAAATGTGAAGAGCATTATTAATTTTGCAGTGTAAATAAAAAAAAAAATTGAATTTGATTTTTTTGTAATAAATATATAAATTATTTTCATTGATCACCAGGCTTACTGACGAGCACGCTGTTCACGTTTCGGGACCACGCATGCGAGAATGAGAAACTCAAGATTCGCTGTCCGTATGGCACCACCATCAGCATTCAGGCTGCCAACTTCGGCCGGCAGCTTCCAAGTAGTAAGATGTGTTCATTCGGACTGATGTTATGGCCAGTGTCACCTCGTCACAGAGGCCAGGTGGCGAATGCTACCTCTGCCGTCGAGGACACAAACTGTGTCACAAACAGCTCCCTCAAGGTGAGTGATAATATTAGTTATTATCATTATTAGTAGTAATAGTAGTAAGTACCTAGGGTAGGGTTATAGTTATAGTTGTTTCCAGCACTTGGCGGTGTTCTATTAACTGACAATTTTATATATATTGTGGTTACAACATTATGACCTTATAAGGTCTCATTGAACTAGTCAGTCTTTTTCAGAACTGATTTACGCCAAGCCGACCTTTCTATGCTGGCACTGAGGGTGGTCACTGCCAGGGTGCCAGTCGTACTCAGTGGTTCTTTTACGTCCCAAACTAAGATGGGACTAATATTAATTTGATTCTCCGATTTACGAGAGATAGACAATCCCCAGTGTTGAGAGCCAGTCATTTTAACACCAAATATCATGCCTGTCATATTGAACCCGGGCTGTTGAGGTGTTAACCACTGCACTGTCCACACCTCTCTAGTAACAGTAGTAGTTCCCATATGTCGCTGCTACGGAAGAAGTTTGGGATTTTGTGGTGAACAACTTGTTGCTATGTTGGCTTTATTATTGAGATGATCGTAAAAAACAATTTTTACTGTATTAATAAAAGTATTTGAGTAAATGCAATATAGACACAGTGTGGCTGTGGCTGTTGTAACACTGGTTGTATTAGTAGCCATAGTAAATTAATCTGAAGTGTAGCGAGACACAAGGCTCCTGAATACTGTCAAGGCTTATGTCCGATATTCATAACAACCTCCGTGAATCTGAGATCATTATCTGGGACACGTTTTGGATGATTGACCATTTCATGAATGTACCACTCATCTCATCTTTGTTATTAGTTTTAAGGAACTGTACTTCCTTTTGTCTTGGTTGTGAGGAATATAGCTGGCATAGGAAACAGTTGTAAAGTATTCACATGATACTGATGGAATCTCACAGTGAGTCATTTTCCTGCAGTTTACAACAATATTATGATACCTTGCCACGCTTCAATCTGTGAAACTACGCAATTGTGGATTTCATGAAACCAGGTTTATAAAACCAGAACAAAGTAAAAAGCGGCATTGAACTGAGAACGGTTCGGTGGAAAATGTCATCCATGGGGATGACATTCAGACATGGCGCCACTACTGATAAGGCCCGATGCAATATAAACAAACGTTTCTTTCAGAAATGTGTACTTTTTGTGGCACAGCATTGAAACTAGACAGGAAATTGTTATTAATTGTGAGCAGTTGTAGTTTTTTGCATTTGCGTATTATGACACATTCTTTTAATCTTGTGCATTTTAGTGCATTGCATTTAATGCACCAAGGAATATCAACAAACACTTTTGAAAAATGTTTATCTATTATGTTTGCACATTGAAAATTGACAATTTTGATTAATCATGAGTATTCATTGGTCTTTTTGCTTGCGGATGTAACACATTATTTTAATATCTATCATGTTTTACAGTCGGGACAACAGAGAACGTTGTCCAGACAGCTAGCAGCATGTGGGGTTCTTATAAATATTTCAGCTGTCCTCTGTTATATTTTATGGTTTACTTCATCAATTATACATTTGTTGTCGTGATGAGGTACTGTATTGTTCTTTTAGGCCTCTCATAAAACACTTCATTAGTTATTATGACCATGACCTGGAGACAATTGACATGTCGTATATGAAATTATGATATGCCAGTCCGTCAGTCGTACGTAACTGTGGGAAACCCTTTGTCACTGCGTGTCTGCACAAACAGGGTGTACCTAATTATAAACTAAAAAACATCTTTTATGTTTATTTGAAGTTTATTTTCATGATTGGGTTCAGCTGTCCTGAGTGTAGTTGTAGTTGTTGCGTGTGTTTTACTACAGCCCTGCTGTATTACTGAATTGTCCTGAATACTGCAAAATATAGACACAGTGTCATGGAATAGGAAGGGAACATTCTTAGATTGGGGCATATCATACAAGGTTCATTGCAAAATGAGGGAAGGGAACACGAAGGGTTTCTTGTTCAGTTGCAGTAAAGTGTGGATCTTCAAAATCCCTACTGCTATATGCAAATGCGTTTCTTTCAGGTGAAAAAGCCTTACAAATGTAAATGAAAAATAAGTTGAAGATATGGAAATATGTTACATATTTTAAAAATAATACTTTTTTGTTTTAATCAGTAATTAAACTATAAATTAGTAAAACGTATAGATAATGTAAAAAACAAAATATGTAACATTTATCTCTAGATGTGGTATTTTTACATTTAAGTCAAGTGTTGTTAAATTGTATTTTGGTGTGTCTGTTGTGTTCTAGACAGTACAAGACACCTGTCAGGTAAACCCACACCCCTGGAGGGGTAAATACCCCTAGGGGGACACTTGTTGCATGGGGTGACTTGTGTGTCACATAGGGGGCTTTTGACTAATGAGGTAACTACCTCAAGTTACTCTGACATTCCTGCTGCAGGGTTTACAAAGGTCCCCTTTGTATGGGGTAATCACCCTGCATAATGATATTGTACCCCTAACTAGTAACTGTGGCCAGGATTTATAATAGAGCGGCATTCTTTTGGTTTTCCTTTTAATTGGGAGAATTCAGATTCTATATGTAGTACTGTGTTTGTCAGTCGGTGCTTGTAATAAGAGGGGTGGAACAGTGGGCTGGGGTTTTTGAATTCCTAAGGTCATGCAGTGCTTCTTCCCAGAGTCATATTCATTCATAGATCCTACAGCAAAGTTATGACTCAATATCAATAACTTGGATTTAGAGGTGTGTGTGCGTGCATGTGTGCGTGCGTGCGTGCGTGCGTGCGCGTGTGCGCGTGTGCGCGTGTGCGTGCTTGCATGCGTGTGTGTGCTTGCATGTGTGTGCGTGCATGCGTGTGTGCGTGCCTGTGTGCAGACTTGCGTGTGTATATGTGCCTGCGTGTGTGTGTGCTTGCATGTGAGTAGGTGAGCACTGAACATGTGAGTGTGTGTTTAGCGGCTTGTACATTAAAAAAAATTAGTATGAATCAAATTCACTTAAATTGTAACAAAAACCTGAAATGGTCATCTAGTTTTGCAGTTTTAACAAGATTTTGAAAATAACCAGACACCGACAAAAACAGTGACCAGCCACTTCCACTTGCAGCACTACCAGTTACGGTGCATTTCACACTGGATATTCCCATTTAAACACAACACTGAAAGCAATAACACAACAGCTGGCAAAGCTATCCAGTCGTCACTTGTGTTAATTTAAGATTACTTTTTTTAAGTTAACAAAAACCTCAGAAACAAATTATAATCATCAGCTTGGCACCCATGTAGCCAGTCAGTGACCATTTGTCACATAAATGTTATGTGGACTTATCCAACCGATGTAACCTGTCGGTGTCACGTCCAGAAATGATATCTTTGTGTACAGGGGAGAAGTCATTATTTTACTTCTTTTATTTCCAGACTGCTAGATATTTTGAGATGGTTCCTTTCCCAATGATCTTTTTCACACACATAATTTATGAACAGGGAAAGTGTATATTGGTGAACAAATGAGACCATTACTCTTCTGAATTGCATAAGTGTAAATTTATAGCTGTTTGTTGGCTGCATGTGCGCATTTCAGGGAAGGAAGACTGGATGGGGTGAAGACTGAACCTGGTTTGTCTCCTCCAGTTGGCAAAGTTTGCAACCAGTTGAAGAGAAATACAACATAAAGCATGAGTTAGGAACAGTTTGACTACCAAAAATAATGCAATATGAATAAGTTACAATTTGACAAACAAAACCCCAATATCTCTTCAAATCATGACCTCCATGGTGACCTATGAACTTTGTCAATGTGAGTATGAAGACTGACTAGTTTGATTCGGCAACAAGTGATAGCTTCAGATAAATACAGTAGAGGGCACCACTGTGCCAACTTTATGACCAGGTCTATTTAGAGAGGACATGTGTGCCTTAGAGTAAACAGACAGCCACAACTCTATCATGGAGTGTAAACATTGCCTTCCAGCAGGAAGCTTGTTTGGACAACAGGATAAATGTCAGGATGAATGTAGTTGGCTTTACACAGGCCAGAAGCTGTTGCTGAAGTTTCCTGTTTATTACCTTGTGTATTCTGGCCAGGCCTAGGTGGCAAATACTACTTCTGGATAAAATGTTAATACAAATGCATTAGGATTTCAATCTCAGATACATATGCCTTCTACTTTAAAATATCAAACACAAATGCACGTCATAAAGTTAAAATAAACATGGCTGAATTTCAATATATGAATGATAACAAGAATCTGTTCAAATCCACATTGCATTAAAATTATAAGAAATGTGAATTGCCTTTACTAAAACATATTTAAAATGGCAAAGTGTGTATGTTCTACTGGACTAAGTACACAAATAATCATATAAACAAAATCCGAACATCAAACTGTTGAATAACTGTACAAAATCTGCATTGTTAAACACCGCTCAAATTTATGGTCAGTAACATTTTATTTTTTGCGTATTCAGCCTTTAATATTTTATTGGAGATGAATAGTTTGTGTTTCCATTGCAGACAAAGTAAATTGTGTGACAAACTGTTCTAGCTTTCCTAACAAAAGTCACCGTTGTAAATTGTTTACATAATTTTACACATACTAAGATTATTCATCTACATGTTATAAAATGTAGCCATGCTGAGGGTATTATATTGCTGTCGTTAACATTGTTTGCAAATAGGTGAACAGCTAAAATGTAGTGTTTGCTATGATCACCAGGTGAATGAACCATGGACTGATCACCAGATGGCACAACTGGAGCAAAATGGCATGTGTAAAAAGATGATCACAGATTGCCCAACTGACATATTTATTCACCAGTTGTCTTGTAGCAAATAACTTAAACAAGTTAGTAATAAAACTAGCTACATCAGTAGCATTTATCTTAATGCTTAGATTTGTCGTATTCTATGAAAAACTCAATAATCAGTGAAACTAAAATTATATATCTTGTATATAATAACAGTGCAAAACAAACTGCAAATCATTACTTTCTTGACATTAACTATTTAACAATAATTCAGTTGGTTTCAGCAGTATCATATGGGCAAGCAATTTATTGCATTCGATACAGCAGTACGAAGGAATGTTTAATTGTCAGTTCGGTAGTTCCTGATTTTATTATGCATATTCACTGTTGAGAAAAAAAACACCCATTGTATCTCTCTGTTCATTGTTTCAATTTATCATATGATGTATCATAGTCTGATTATATTGTCTCTGATACAAACCAAGTTGATCTGGAGTGTTGTGGTTCATCGTGGTGTCCATGTTAGTGATTCCACAGATAGCACACCTCACGGCACACACGAGCAAATTTGGCACAGTTCTCTCTAGATGGGAACACTTCAATGCAGGTCAACAGTTCCGCCTCACACTGGTCAATGCAGGCCACACGCTTCGGGTTTTCGGGAAACATTGTGGATGTGCTGGTGGTGGTACTGGTGGTGGTGGTGGTGGTGGTGGTGGTGGTGGTGGTACTTGGTGTTGTGGTGCTGGTGGTTGTGCTGCTGGGAACCTCTGGAGAAACTGGCACCACAATGGTGGTCGGAATACTTGACACCGCAGTGGTGAATAGCAGCATCAGTGCCACAACGGCATACTGAAATATTATGGCATTTACTCTTGGTTGTTTATTTTTTTCAAATGTCTATATGATCAATATAATGAATATGTGATTACATGTTATCTAATTATTATAATCGATTAATATAATAGATAGCTACATAATAATACATAATAATGGAATATGCTAGATAATATATCTAGATGACGCTGAATCTAGAATGTGTTATCAGAAATCTGCCAATATCAAAAAAATTCTTGATTGCAAAATCAATGGTTATTCATGATATGATGAAATCTTTACAAACGAAAGTTAAGAAATGAGCAAAATTCCTCAGTTACATCTCAATTTCTTTAAACTAATACCCATTTCATTTTTAACTATTTGCATGCTTTACTTGCTATGGCACCTACCGGGTATTCGCTGTACCAGAATATAAAGTTACGTACCATGGCGGTCTTCATAGCTGGGCAAGTTTCGTGCTGTGTTGCACATTTTGAAACATACCAGCCTATTATAGGTGAACTTAATTGAAGTGGGTAGCATGGATTATGCAAACACAAACTGTGAGACTGGGTTCAAAGTCACTCTCTTGAAGTAGTAAAGCGTTGCAAAAATAGCTTCAAACTTGTAATGTAAATTTACTTTTATTCTGCAGGAGTGATATACTTTATGGGACACACTGGTAAATACTTGATTGAAATTCCTTCACTGAATAAGTGAATACACATGGACATAGTGAGATAGACCGTTAAAATATATATGTTGGCCATGTGAGCCTGTGACAAGTATTTCCTGTAAATTGACGGGACAGTATTCATAGTGCAGCACTGAGATAAAATATTAAAACATGTAACAAGATTTAACAAGATTGCCACCTAAAGAATCAACTCCAGATGGCAGGTGGACTAGGAAGCTCTTTGACTTATCGAGAGTCCAACCTATCTATCTATGTATACCCCGCCCTTCTTAGGTATATGTCGATTTTTTAAATATATTAACACTACTAGCACCTACACAATCAGCTGATAATCTGTTCCATTCATTTACTGTTCTTTGTGAAAATGAGAATTTTCTAATATCTAGTCTACACTGCTTCTTTGCTAATGTAACTCGATGTCCTCTAGTCCTTCTCTCTTCCTTAACCGAGAAACAAATATTTCTGTCAATATTTTCATACCCATTCAGTATTTTAAATACTTCTATCTGATCTCCTCTCAATCTCCTGGTTTCTAGTGTTGTTAAACCACATTCTGTTAGATGTATTTCATAACTAATATATATTCCTTAGTTTTGGTATCATTTTGGTTGCTCTCCTTTGTACTCTTTCTACCATATCAATATCCTTCTTGCGATATGGCCTCCATACTTTCTTTTCTTTGTACACTATGTTTTGCCTAACTAATCCAAGAATTTGGTTTTCCTTCGCTGCTGCAATTCCACATTGCTCTAAATGAGACTGGGTATGACATTTGAAACATCAAAGGTATAGATACTAGATAGCCATATTATAGTGAAAACAACATTAGTTACGTGTTTAGATATAGATATATTGCTATATCTAAACACATAACTAATGCTGTTTGCACAGCCTTTTACAACTGGTAACTAAACACCCAGTATTGCTACATCAATATTTCAAACATGCATTTATGTATGTAAACATCAAGTGTCTTGATTGAATAGGATTGTAATTGTTGTACATAGCAAAAAACCAGACCGCAAATGTACAATGACAGCCTTATCATGAACCAAATTGTTATATATATATATATATATATATATATATATATACATATATATATAACATAACCCATGACACGAGGTATTTGTCAGTTTGCTTTCAGCAATGGTCACAATGTCACAATGCTAATGTTTACACCTTCAGCAAATGATTTGTTCAATTTTTTCTCGTCATGTGTAAAATGAACATTTTCTGATATGAAATCTACACAGTGTCTTCTGTGATGTCGTAATCCTTGGCATTTTCATACCCATTCAACTTGTAGAATTGTTCAGGTTTTTGCTGATCCAACATTGAATCCAGACTAGTTCCTGTGATGACAACGATCCAGACAGATCTTGGTGTGATCGTAACACTCTATTGGGATCATGAAGTGGTTCACGGTCCATAATTCGTCGATACAATACATATGTCTCACTTCACATTTTCGAACACAGGCAAGAAGTTCAGGAGTTGGCCGCTTATTCGACGTGACGGGAGAAGTTGCCACCATCATGGTGAATAGCAGCAGCAGTGCCACAATGGCATACTGAAATACACATTTTGTTAAACAATATGGAAGTTTTTAAACAATATAGAAGTTCTTCTGCCAATTTTATTGGGGTGTGGGGAATATTTGACTTGGAAAGATGTCTAGTTGTTTTCCATATGGCTTAACAATTGGAATTCTCAACAGTGCTGGCTATTTCACTTGTTATTTGTGTGAGCAAGTTGTAAAATATATAGTTTTGTCATGATACAGTAACACAACTATTAATATTTTTCCAAGCTTGAAACTACATCTAAATACATGTGAGCTAACACAATTTCTTGCCAATTATATTTCCATACCTTGATAGTAATGGTTAAATAGCGTGCTGTCGAGAATGGTACATACCTTGGTATACTTCATAGTTTGGATAGACATTCTAGTCATGTATTTTCGTTCTTTAGCCTGTAAAGCAGATGCACTGGACAATTGAGAGAAGACAGAGATGTGAGATTAGAAGTTGATGTCACTGTTCCTGACTACTTGTACAAGTTAGGTCACAGCGTGATGCACAGCACTACTTCAGAGTGATCCAGCCGAAAGGAGTGTCAGACTTACTAAGTGTGTTCATCTTTATTCTAGGGATTTGAGTGATTCACTTTATATAACATCCACAAGTACTTGACTCCAGTTTATCCTCTATATAAGATATTGACAGGAATATTGAGTGTGTGCTCTTCAGTGATGCAAAATTAGTTGTTTGCTGCAATAAATCTAAAATTATTTATTGTTGATTTTCGTTGAAGGAGACAAATTAAACTAACAAGCTTTATAATTTACTGGCAAGTGACAATTATAAAAATGAAAACTGGATATGTAAGCACAAAAGTCATTGTTTTGGTAGTAAGCGTGGGAAGTATTGTCGGCCACACTCCACGTAATAATCACCCAATGTACTTTAAACTGTCTGAAATGTGGACAAATCACAGAAGTGTCACAAATGATGCAAATAAGTGTAGGACCTAAATGTTTTTTTATAATGTTTTCCCTCTTTCACCACCAGATGGTGTTGTACATCTTATTCACAGTAATAATTAATAATGGTAATAATATGCATATTTTTGTCAACCATTTTTGGTTATCACATGTGTAAAACTTATGAAAGTGAAACATTGGAGACAAGTTAGTACTGCTTTGTGAATGAGATAAATGACCTGCTGGCGAGGTATTCAGTCCACTTTATTTCTCTTTGAACATCCATACGCTAACTTTGGGGAGTCTGGATGTATCTCCTCCCAGGAGCTCATGTGCACTCACCTCTGTCTGTGACACTCACGTCTTGTATTTCTTTACTAAATCACCAACTGTTGATTTATTAAGAAAACATGAACAGAATTGACCAGTGTATCAGAGGGTGTTGCTGTACCTTTGCATAACATGTCTGCTGTGATGAATGTGGGACATTGGAACACAAGGCCTAATAGACTCACTTGAACTTTTTAAGTCCAACTTAAAACACATCTTTTTATGGCTGCATTTGTGAACTACTTGTAGGGTATTTTATAATGATTTTTTAAACTGTATTTTAAGGCTGCATTTGTGAACTACTTGTAGGGTATTTTATAATGATTGTTTTACTGTAATTATAGTTTTGCAATTTTTTACTTACTTTATTATTCATTTATTAATATATTTTATTATTTATTTATTTATTATTTTATTTATTTATAAGTTTAGCTTATGAACTAGGATTTTTAGAAGCTTTAATTAATTATCTATTTATTATCATTTAACATTTTAATCTTTACATGCAACTTTAAACCGATTATGAATATTTTAAATATATATGTGTTACAATGTAATTTATGCGCCTCTGAGTGGAAATGTTTCTGGATATACGGCGCTTTACAAATAAAAATTATTATTATTATTATCTTGATCAACTTGACCTGTCATTGCCAACAAAGCATGTCTTTAAAGCAATATGTTTTGTATACCAATATGACAGGTCCTGTTGGGGAAGCAGTTAAATTATGAACACTGTTATGAGCTTATTAAAGTCACTACAGACAGTTTGGCATGCAGTGGTCCTACTACATGTCTATGATATCTTAAGAACACTGTAGTTAAACAACAAATACAGAACACCTTTATAATGGCCAGTGGAAATGTGCTACTCAAACAGAGTGAAGAGTTACATTCTCTCAATGACTCATTGCTCCACTAGGTTGGTGTGTGCAGCCACTACTAGCTAGTAAACATAACCTACTAGCTAGTAAACATAACCTACTAGCTAGTAAACATAACCTACTAGCTAGTAAACATAACCTACTAGCTAGTAAACATAACCTACTAGCTAGTAAACATAACCTACTAGCTAGTAAACATAACCTACTAGCTAGTAAACATAACCTACTAGCTAGTAAACATAGCCTACTAGCTAGTAAACATAACCTACTAGCTAGTAAACATAACCTACTAGCTAGTAAACATAACCTACTAGCTAGTAAACATAACCTACTAGCTAGTAAACATAACCTACTAGCTAGTAAACATAACCTACTAGCTAGTAAACATAACCTACTAGCTAGTAAACATTACATCACGTAATTTAACCTAAACAAATGCATAGTTTGTCAGACATTCAATCTGTGTGGTCGTATCACTGTGTAAGCCAGTCACACAAACCATTTTGCAATATTTATTCGCAAACGTAGCAAGTCATGAGGATTCATGAATAATTGCTATTGTCCCTTATGTTAGGTACCATAATTTGGCAGTTCTTCTCAACAGCATCTGTTGGAAGGTGTCTTTTAATCTGTATGAAATGATATGATGTGGATTGCTTTATCTTGGTGTCTTTAAATGTGTTCTTCACATAGAGCCAAACACTTCTTCCTCAGTTGGTGGCAGAATTCAAAATGAGACTTGAGTATTGCCAGGCACTTGTGGGTATCTAGATGACATGTTCTCTGGCAGGAAAGCAGGTCTTGCTTTTGTTGTTCTGAGATTGTGGTTTCCGTGGTAACAGTTTCCGTGGTTGACACCGCCGTGGAGAACAGGAGCAGCAATGCCGCAACGACACACTGCAAGATGACAAAAATAACGATAGGTCAGGATTTTATGTCTGGAATTAGGTCATACGAATAGTATTGGTGATTACAGCTGATACCCTATTTTAAAGATTTTGCAATAATAAACAGACAAAATACTTTGCATATTACCACATTTCAGTTGTGTGTAGATATAATTACTGGCCCATCTACTTCATGAGCATACCCCACATGCCACTTGAGCACTTGGACTATGTGTAGAGCACATGACCCTCTGTCATGAGCAGCATCACATCATTGAGGCAGATTCACATGCAAACAATTCAGTATTATGACATATCAACTTATGTATTGAGTTTCCTGTGTGACAGAAAATGGAAAAGTTGTCATCAATGGAGCATGGTCTAGGTGGTGTCCCACAAGGTTTAGTCCTTGTGTCTAATCTGTCCTTGCTTTATTATAATCAATGACCTACCAATGTTCTATTCCCAGACCTTTTGCATATTGCATGATTTATCACATAGCTAATCAACATTGCCAAGGCACTAGAGAAACTTCGGGCAGGCGGATGGATAAAATGGGACTATCTCTGGACAGCTTCATCACTACCAAGTTAGAAATACTCCGGAACAGCAGAGTAAGAAACCCTCCCTTGACACAAGGTCCACCAACTGATGACCCAAGAACAAATATCTGACACACCCAGGACACCTATGACATCCCATCTCACCGGGCTTTTAACAGACTAAACACAATCTTTCCTAAGCCACACCAGAGTAGAACTGTGTTCCTCATGTACTCACCAAAGCTTCTAACCTGTCTCCTTTCAGACCAAAGTCTGCTTAGTCATCAAACTTTGATGAGGTAAAGAAAGTGGGTAAGTGAAGAATGGACTTGTGTCCGTTGGGGTTTAAACCTGGTGACTTCTATGGCCGCCATAAATGTGTAGCCAGACACACACGTGGTTAACACACTTTACACACTTGTTGATACACACTTATTGTTATATATATATATATATATATATATATATATATATATATATATATATAAATTATATTTGCTTCAGTTACATACATTTTGGATGGTGGCTGCCTAACATGAAAAAGAAGAAGTCCTTATATTTTCAAAATAATGTATTCAACACATGCTACCTGTGAATTAAAGTCATTTACATCATGAGACATTTTTACAGGAGTGATAACACAATTCTATAACATTAGTTTACATACCACACAGTTCTTCATGTCCAGTTCTCTTGTTTTCAACAAACCACTCCTTTGTTTTGGCAGTGATGCGTTGTAATGAAACCAAACAGCAAACAGCAAACAGCAAACAGCTAACAGCTAACAGCTAACAGCTAACAGCTAACAGCTAACAGCAAACAGCAAACAGCAAACAGCAAACAGCAAACAGCAAACAGCTAACAACAAACAACAAACAGCTAACAGCTAACAACAAACAACAAACAACTAACAACTAACAACAAACACAAGCAATATAAACACTTGTGATTTTTTATTTCAACTCCAAAACAGTATATACATTAATGGGCAAACCCACCAGTAACATCTTTTTAAGATATATAAAACAGTGACTATTTATGCATTGGTCACATACCAACCATTTTAATGATCATTTACTGCAGTTTGCCTATTCAAAATTATCCATTTGTTAAGGCAGCAACCAGCGGTAATTTATCCCAACTATAACATGGGTAGACTATTAATTTGTTATAGCAGTTTGTTATATATTTGGAAATAATGACACTGGTATAGTGTATTTTATATTGTTAATATATTTACTGTTAAATCAGAGGAAGGTTTACAGGTCTGGATATTTCCTGTGACACTGGTCCATACAATCTTTCCCGAAGATGTAGCACAAGGGGTTCTCAAGGGGTGGACGTTCTGTGCGGTCAAGCTGTTCCCAGTTGCCATTGATGCACAATAAGTGGTCTGCCACATGCTGTATCTTGCAACTGACAAACAGCTCATTCTGTTCTGTGTCTTTTTGTCCATTTAATTCCTACAGTTCTGATCCGCTGTGACCACCGAGTACAGCATTCCTAGTGAATGTGGAGCACAGTTGACAACCTCATTTCAAAGCAAGATTTGAGGACCAAATATGCATTTTATGTATAGGGGTATTATATATAAAATTATTGTCAGAAAGTTTGATAATCAGTGAGTAAAATGAGGTATATTATTTTACACTGACAACACAGTACACTGCTCTTCCTCCGGTTTTATGCTTTATCATCAGTGGCATCTGACTATCGATCAAAAATATTTCTGCTGTCACAGTCAGTTTCGTTGCTAAGTTCACAACATCGTCATAGTTTCGAATGTCATCACCACCCAAAAAATATATGCCACCTAAAACATACAATAGCAAATCACTGGTTGAAATACTGCCTTCTGCCATTGTAGCCGTCGCAAGTTTGGATAATCCATCTTCAAAAACTGAGAAAATCTCCGTAAACTAGTAATGAGTGGTAATAAACTATAACAACGATTAAATACATAATTTATTCAGCTTGGCCACTGTATACAACATGTGGCTCCACATAGTAGATAATTGTGAGTTAAAATGCTTCGAATGACAGATTGCTGAATAGCGCCCTGCCGTACACAAATGTCACAAGTGGTGTGGTTGCTGGATGGACATGTCGTACGGAAATATGGTTAATACTTCCTCTCATTACATTCTCGTGAGGTTCCTCAAGACCAGTAATTTGTATTATATTGTAATGTGAGTGGGGTCTATCTATCTTGCATTGTGTAGAAATTAGTATCGAAAGCACAGAATTGTTTTTATTACTAGACCATGACATGTGTGTCTATGTAACATGTAACTCCTGTATTTATGCATTTTACACATGTACCTAGAAATTATTAAATACAATGAGTTCCAAAATATGTGAGAATTTTTTTTAAAGTAATACCATCTGGAAAATATATGACATGTGAAGAATGTTATGTGATATATATATATATATATATATATAATATATATTTATATATATATATATTATATATATATATATATATATATATATATATATATATATATATATATATGCTGTAAACACAACGCTGATATTGTAAGCCATCAATAGAAACTGGCTGACGATTGAAAGTCAGTGCCAGGATGAACTGGTTCAAGGCAGTGTGTACTTCAGATGACACATTGTCAGACAGTCTTTGGTGAATGAGTAGCAGGGATTCTCTATAGTTTGGATTCTTGATATTTCTCTCAAGTCCCAGTTGCTGGCTATGCACTGCATATGATCCAGCTCACACAGGCGTTTGCAGGCGACAAATTTCGGATTCATGGTGGTGGTCATAGTTGACACCGTTACAGTGAATAGCAGCAGCAGAGCCACAACGGCATCCTGAAATTAAAGCACATAATAAAATAAATGTCACACTGTGATAGTAAAATAAGAATTTCTTCTATTTTTTTTCAAAGCAATTTTTATGCATTGTGATTTTCTAACCATAAATACAGGTTTATACCATATGAGCTTAGATGCAGTAATAGTTAGCAAATATTGTGTAATGTGCCAAACAGAAATTTTTATTTTAGTAATCTTACCTCAAGATCTTACCTTAGACCGGTCAATAGTTGCACAAAACTGAGCATTGAGACCATCGCAAGATTTATTTTCTGATGTTGCAATTTCTCTATTGATGTTTTTTTTTCATATGTTTTTATCCGGTTTGCATAGTCAATGCCGATTAATTTGAAAAATTATAATTCGGAGGCATGACTTCAGTTCGTTTATTGTTCTGGCCAGAACTGTGTCGTCTGACAGGGAGTTCCACACTTCAACCACTTGGGTCGAGAAGACGTGGTGTCTGTAGCCAGTTGCTCTCTGGGTTTGTCGTTTTTCACTGTGCCCTCTTGTAATACCGCTGGTGTTTTGGAACATCAGCTTTATAATCAAGTGATTGTTATAGTTTGAACACCTGCTTGATTCCACTTTCATATATTAAAAATACCATCAAAGCTAGTGGATTATTATATAAATAATTTGATAAAATTTAATAAAACAAAGTATACTAATTTTTCAATTGTTTACCAATGTTATGGATGATGAGAACATTAATGGGAAGTGCATAGATTAAGAATGTGTGCCCTTAAATATATATTAGAACTAAATTAATTGATAACAAACACTTTGGTGAAAGAACTCATAAAACCTCCTTGAACAAGTCAAGTTGAATAGTGTGCTTGTATGGAACTAATATGGAATTAATTCTGGTCATAAAGATGAAAACATGAGACATCTAACCAATGTTCACAATTAGATCTGGCTGTTGTTATTCATAAATCCCAAGTTAATTACTTATTTAGTTTATACATATTTATATGTTCTTTGTTTATACCTGTTTATATCTACTTAGTAGAATTATGCAATTCACTGCACATGCTTTAAACTAAGATATATCAATAGAACATGATAGATAATTATTTATATGGACACCTTATGTCCTGTTAAAGTTACCTACCCCAGTAACCTTCATTGTTTGCAATCTGTCGGTTGTTGAGTTGACGTCTCTCATGTGAATTCTGTATGTGAATGATGAGACTCGATGGCTACAGGCTGATGGTGAGTGACGTATAAGTGCCTGGTCAAGTGTCCGGTCATGTTTCAGCACCTTCCGTGTCTCTAAGGGGCCGTCTCATAAGGATTTATAAAGTGGTCTCATAAGGAGATCTCACTGTCTTGTCAAGAGGTCACATAAGGTGGTCTCAATCTCTTATCAGGTGGTCATTGGTAAAGTGGTCTGGTAAGGTGATCTCGTAAGGTGGTCTTGTAAGGTGATATTGTAAGGTCGTTTCATAAGGTGGTCTCATAAGATAATCTTGTACGGTGGTCCCATAAGGTGGTCTCATACAATGGTTTCATAAAATGATCTCATAAGATGGTCATGTAAGGTGGTCTTGTAAGGTGATCTCATATGGTAATCTCATAAGATGGTCTCATAAGTTGATGTCATAATGTCGTCTTATAAGATGGTCCCATAAGTTATATGAGTTTGTAATATTTTGCTCAAAACATATCGTGTTTTGTATTATTTCCAACTTCACCCCACTTCCACCAGTAGAATATAATTTGCCATTTTCTAAAACTTAAATGACTTCCAAAACCACAGGTGATACACATCAGATTAAACTAACATGACATGATGTTTAAGAACCCATTACCTACTCTCGTGTGGTTCTGAAAATTCCAGTTAATTTTATGTGAATTAATACTTGTTCCATTTGCTAGGTGGCGCCACTGTGGTGATTTAATTTCTCCAGTGTCTATGTGCAAATTGCTATATTTTAGGAAATTGCATACTTATGTGAGCACCTGTCAGTATAAAGGTATTGTCAAATAAGAATCTCCAATAACACTAAACTGTAAGGTGCAAATGATTGTCATTGATTAGTAGTCACAAATGCCCCGGCACGTGTACTTAAGAGTACACTTCACACAAATGACTTCCATATAATGTTTCTGCAAGTCATAGATATGTGTCCAGTGAATCAGTAAGTATATTTACATAGCTACAGGTGCTTCACACGAGGACAGCAATGAGTGAGAGCATCCTTAGGCAAGGAGCCTCTGAGGGGCTTGACAGTTAACACGCGTGTGACGTCTGTCAGTGATTACAGCACACTTGATGGCAAACTACGCAGTATATAAAAATATTGCTAAGACGCAAAGGATGGCAAACTACGCAGTATATAAAAAATATTGCTAGGACGCAAAGGATGGCAAACTACGTAGTATATAAAAATATTGCTAGGACGCAAAGGATGGCAAACTACGCAGTATATAAAAATATTGCTAGGACGCAAAGGATGGCAAACTACGCAGTATATAAAAATATTGCTAGGACGCAAAGGATGGCAAATTACGCAGTATATAAAAATATTGCTAGGACGCAAAGGATGGCAAATTACGCAGTATATAAAAATATTGCTAGGACGCAAAGGATGGTAAACTACGCAGTATATAAACATATTGCTAGGACGCAAAGGATGGCAAACTATGCAGTATATAAAATATTGCTAGGACGCAAAGGATGGCAAATTACGCAGTATATAAAGATATTGCTAGGACGCAAAGGATGGCAAACTATGCAGTATATAAAATATTGCTACGATGCAAAGGATGGCAAATTACGCAGTATATAAAAATATTGCTAGGACGCAAAGGAGGGCAAACTACGCAGTATATAAAATATTGCTACGATGCAAAGGATGGCAAACTACGCAGTATATAAAAAATATTGCTAGGATGCAAAGGATGGCAAATTACGCAGTATATAAAAATATTGCTAGGACGCAAAAGATGGCAAACTATGCAGTATATAAAAATATTGCTAGGACGCAAAGGATGGCAAACTATGCAGTATATAAAAATATTGCTAGGACGCAAAGGATGGCAAACTACGCAGTATATAAAAATATTGCTAGGACGCAAAGATGGCAAACTACACAGTATATAAAAATATTGCTAGGACGCAAAGGATGGCAAACTAGCGAAAATATTGCTAGGATGCAAAGGATGGCAAACTACGCAGTATACAAAAATATTGCTAGGATGCAAAGGATGGCAAACTATGCAGTATATAAAAATATTGCTAGGACGCAAAGGATGGCAAACTAGCAAACTATGCATGCATGGTTATATATAAATATATTGCTAGGGAAATGGCCTACGCTTAATATTCAGGACAAAAGGACAAGACTCCTGAGGAATGTACTTGCATTGGTACTACCTTGCGTCAGTCGTAGTTTGTAGTTGGTACTGAGCATGCCTTTTTAGATCAGCCTTGCAACTCAGTGCAGAAGACACAGAGCAGGCAAATGAGTGAGTGAACAATTAAAGTGGCATTTTCTGGTCGGTTACTGTGGTCAGCCGGGGGTGGCAATTATTAGCAGATTTCTTTTGTAATTAGCTGTACTCTCCCCCTCTCCCACTGCGCCTTAGCTATATATAGACACCACCCAGTGGTGTTTACAGGGTACATGTAGCTGCAGTTTACTAGTTCAAGTTTTTTGTTAAATCAAATATGTATAATGGGTGTCACATTCACTTTACACACAATGTTTCAGACAATAAATGCAATTTCATGTGCAGTATCCCTTTAAAAATGTATTTTAGTATTTAAAACATTACATAACAAACTGGACATGTAAATCTAAGATAAATCAGGTGTAGTGTTTTAATTCCCTCTTGTGATATTAAAATACAATTGCAATAATTTGTCTCACTGCAAAGTGGTGTCATCGTACTGTTGGCCTACTAGGCCTAAATCCAGTACATGTACTTGAACATCAATAGCTTTGCAACAAACAGTGGCGCCGCCTTGTGAAGTTTGGATAATAACTAGTCATGTCCCATCATTTGTGTGTTATGGCAAAGATGGCAAGTTTTAATACTCCAGTATATTATGTTATTGCAGTCTGCCACTCTGAGTCAAGTGACCTGTTCATCAATTGTGTTTTGGTAGTTTTTAGTGCAAGTCAGCGGAGTAAGTCATACTCTTCAGAGCTGAATTTTGGATAGGGGCTCAAACATCTGGAAATTTAGTTTTTAAATAATATATTATTCTGGATGGAAGATATCTAATATATTGTAACACAGGAAGATGGTTGACTATTTTGCATCTTGAAAATACTGTTTTGTTCTTACTGATATTATTATTTATCGGAGCTTGCAATTTACAAATTTACACAATATTTTGATGGATTGATGAATCTTGAAATAAGTAATTTAACATTGGTTCATGGGACACATCTACTAAATAAACAGAGCAATTCTTCTGAAACATCCCGTGGTATATCGGATCTTTTTTAAAGTCAAGATGATATCAAACAACACCAAATGCGCATGTCTTTTAAAGCTTTATGACATTGAGAATATACATTTGATTGTACAGATAATGACTAGAACACACAGATTGGCAAAGACAAATGCAGTGATCATAATATTAATCAGACTAGCACCAGCTTTAGTACAACTTTATTGCCATTATTGATAGTTTCGTTTTTAAAAGACTACAAACTTAGCAATTTGTTAAATAAATGTACTCAGTTACTCATACATTTTATGGCATTTTGTTCTAAGTAAAAAAATATGTCCTGATATATACAATGTTGTTTGTTAATGGTGATCTGTTCTACACAGGCAATAGCATCTAACAAAATTATTTAACTTATTTAATTATTAATTTCTGCACAAAATCTAAACAATATATTTTCTGGACTGGAACATACATTAAGTTTGTTCATATTTATTTTGGAAATATATTTAGACATCGCTGATATGCTTCATTCCAGGTTTATCAACGCCCAACTTTATAGTCTCACTATGATCTCTCTCAGTGAGGAGTTGAATTTGGCAGGAGTTGGTAGTCTCGGTGTTGAGTTCATTTGGGGCGTGCTGGTCAATACTTATTTTGAAGACAGTTTTCCAAGCAGTCATTGATAAATGTGTAGCAGGGTTTGGGCAGTGACAGCTTTAGGTAGTCAACAAGTCCTGTGTTGTCTTCTAGACATTGCCTCATACTTCCTCTGCAGTTGTCCACACAGGGGCAAGGCTTGTCGTCATAGTTCTGACGGTCAACCGTGTAGGATGACGTCACACTGCTGGACAACAGCAGCAAGGTCACGATGACATACTGAAATATACACAAGTTAACTGCATGAAGGAAGGATGATCTCATAGGTTCGCAAATTAAGAAAAGACATGGGTAGTATTTCTTTTAGTTTCTATGTGAGGGGTTGTGGTTTAGACGATGCAAAATGCTTCAAAAACCACAGCAAAAACCCAGCGGATTTCTCTGATGTGACGTGGCTGCCAAGATAACTGTGTCTAATGCACAACCACAATACACGGAATGTTTACTTTTCATCTGCCTGTCTGTCTGTCTGTCTGTCTGTCTGCCTGCCTGCCTGCCTGCCTGCCTGCCTGCCTGCCTGCCTGCCTGCCTGCCTGCCTGCCTGCCTGCCTGCCTGCCTGCCTGCCTGCCTGCCTGCCTGCCTGCCTGCCTGCCTGCCTGCCTGCCTGCCTGCCTGCCTGCCTGCCTGCCTGCCTGCCTGCCTGCCTGCCTGCCTGCCTGCCTGCCTGCCTGCCTGCCTGCCTGCCTGCCTGCCTGCCTGCCTGCCTGCCTGCCTGCCTGCCTGCCTGCCTGCCTGCCTGCCTGCCTGCCTGCCTGCCTGCCTGCCTGCCTGCCTGCCTGCCTGCCTGCCTGCCTGCCTGCCTGCCTGCCTGCCTGCCTGCCTGCCTGCCTGCCTGCCTGCCTGCCTGCCTGCCTGCCTGCCTGCCTCTTTCTCTCTCTCTCTCTCTCTGCTCTCTCTTTCTTGTCTCTCTGTATTTCCCTCTCATCCTTTCTCCTTCTGTGCCTCACTCCTTCCCTCCATACTAAATTAGACATTATATATATACTCAAATTACAGGGTATAGACAACAAGAGCACCAAAAACAGAAAGAAAACTATTTTCAGTTTGTTACAGTTACCAGTAATAAAAGTGAAATTAATTATCATGGTAGTACATCAGCAAATCTGGTTTAGCAAACCTAGGTCATTATCCAATTAACACTGCACACAACGTCATATAGCATTTATAATTACAAAACATGCTAAAGCATGAGGCATATCAACTGCCACTCATGTAAATCATCAAAATATGTGTACAACGGGACAATTACTTCTACGTTATCATTCTTTGATAAATTGTTTTCAGGTAATTTCTTTATTTTGCCACATATTTCCAAGAAAAAAGGATAATGTGAATATGTGATCATCTTTGCTTAGTTCCAGTATATTGAAAAGTTACCAAACTACATAATAAGGGTAAATTTGAATTCCCACTCCAAAAAATCATAACATTCCCATTTCATACACACAGAGACCTACATAGTACATACCGCACAGCACTTCATTTTGGGCCAGTCAATCGCAGTCTTTCCCAGGAAAACCAGAACTAGAATTTAAATGCTTGATTCGCTAGAGACAACTTGAGCAAAATAATGGATGTTTGCCTCGGTGCTTGTATACGGTGGGATTTCCACCTGTTGAGAGTACTTGACCGACGAATGACCGTACTGCTGCATGTCTCGGGCAACAACTTGAGAGGTGAACGCTGCAGCTCATCACGACAGGTGATTCTAACCTGCGTAGTTTTCAAACGAGGGATTCCTGTGATGGCCTCTTGACCAATGATCTCATCCAGGCTATCTGGTGTGTTGAGATGCTACAATAACACTAGAAACAAGTTTAAGTAAACTTTGTCAGTGAACCTGAAAGTGTTTACAGTTGGACTATTGTGGCTATGGAAACATTCAAGCAGTTGCAGAGTTAGGTAGCACTATCACAACTGTGATGTGATGTCCCTGTTTTCCACAATTAGGTCTACAAGGGGATGCACTGATTTAGAAATGTTCTACAAATGGGGCTAACTTCAGAGGTTCAATGAATGTCCTGCCCGTTGCGTGAAGTCGGTTACCGAATGGTCTTGATTAATGTTATACTAACTGAATTTGTACCATGTTTCAGTTATCTAAAGATCTAAGTTCATGTCCATCTCCATATATACATTGCATACCATTCCATTTGATGATTTGATTCTAGATTATTGACTCTATATGCCTGCAGACATGAGTGAAAAGAAATGTAGACACTTTTGTAGTGATATTGACACTGGTGCATCTGATACTGTTGTATTGGTCTACATCATACTGCAGCAAATTGTTTGCATTCCTATATTATGTGGAAACAGTAACAATGTTTGGTGAAGGCAAACTGGTAAACGGTTCTCTTTAATGCTGTTTATTCAGGTGTGTTTTACCTGCGGTTTTGAGATCCTGTTTGTGGTGGGTAACTCCGTCGTATGAAAGTAAGTAAACATGTGGCACTTCTATCAAGTATGTGTTGTCATATGCTGTACAACATTAAAGAGGGACAGAAAAAGTGACTACTTGTAAACTTGATCAGTATTGAATATTAGGGTCACTGAGTGTGGTCAGACCTCAGTATTAGGTCAATAAAGCCACAAGTATTCTAAATCTATATCAAGCTACTGATAGATGAGTCACCAGGATCCGTGGATATTCCAAAGCCAAAGGAAGAATACAATCGTATTGGCTTGTATGTGTGTATGTGTGCGTGTGATGCGGTGTATTTGTGTGTGCATGCAATTTGCATGTTTGTATTTGAGTACAGCATTTTGTCATACAGCATATATCTTCCAAGGTAGATATTTCTTAATATTCATTATAAACCACAAAGGGTTATCAGAAAAACATATTTTGTGTCGCTTGATGCAACATATACATATTTATTAGACATATATTTTAAACACAGATATATTTCCATAATCATCAACAACATTTTTTTTGGGGAATTTTTAATTTAATTAAAAAAAATTGTTTAAATTTCCACACATTTTGCAAGATTCCTGCGTAGCAAAGACCATTTAATTTTAATAATAAGACAGTAGTAACATTTTGGAGACATATTTTGGGAGAAACAACTCTTAAAACTGTCTGTCCACAATATCGTAAGGTGACCTTGTAATGTCACGACCTTGTACATGTTGACCTTCTCTCCAGAACAAGATGGCTGAAGCATCACTTCCTGTACTTCTCATGGCAGCTGGTCAGACACCACTTGTAGGTGGTGGAGCAGACTTCTGGTTCAGAGAAAGACAAAGAGAAAAAGGTCCAGTTGTCTCCTTGACACTTGACGTCATCCCACCGGCACTTCTCCACACACACACACATTTCTTCACTTGCAGCATCCGTGATTGACACCGCAGTGGTGAACAGGAGCAGCAAAGCTGCAACGGCACACTGAAATGTAGAAGAAAAGATTTTGTTTCCTTTCCAAAACAATTCGATCATCAACCAAATTTCTTGTATTCGTACAACAGTTATATAGTTGGTTTTGGAGAAAGATTAATATCTTTCAGAATTGTTTAGAACAATGCATGTTGGAACCATAGTGGTACTCTCTTGATAATATAATATACTGATATTCTCAACATCCAACTGAATTGTTCTCCACGACCATGTTGCCATGCTTGTGTTCAACACATTACAACAAACCCTCAAGGGTTGCTTGAAGGTCCTGTCAAGGGGACTCCCCCATTATTGTTCAGTTAGACGCTGACCATAAATTACTTTGAGGGTCTAAATTTTATCTTATTATGATCATAGGACACAAATCATAAATGTACTTAAAATTTAATTTAATATGATTGCCAAACACAGTTTATTCATAATGATATACCTTTGTGATACACATGTACATTTCTTTCAAAACAGAATCATTTCTGAGATAGTGATAATAAAAATGTTCTAGACATTCTTTTCTCAGGATGAGCTCTTTGTATATTAATTGGCGCAGATGTTATAATAATATCTCTGAAGAACTTTGTTGAAGAACTCTCCTTATAAATATTTTCCTCACATGTCTTTGCACACATTCAAGCAGTGACATCCACCTTTAGTGGCAATTATTTTATATAATGCATGAATAAAGTGTCATACCTACCACATATTTCTTCATATTCTGATATCAATCTCTACTCTAGGAGTCACCAAGTTAGCGTTGCTGTAAATGCTGTATGTGACACAAGCTGTGTGACAGGCTGAGCTGAAGTGTTTCAATTTAAGTGTTATGTAAAGTGCCAGAATGTTCTGAGTGTTTGCCTTCTTGAAATCTCACCTTAGCCTGCTCATAATCACATACAAACATGTGTACTCACGTGTCTGTTGGGAGCATATTGTTTATTTGACGAATGCCGTCATTGCAAGCTATCAGTGGTAACAGAACTTAATTACCTCTAGTAGTATAGAGAGCTGAACCATCAGAGGTTCATGTCACTTTTTGTCTGCTAATCCCCACACCAGCTCAACTTGAAACTGGTTCATAAGAATGTTGTAGCACGTGTACAGGTGAAGGCACTTCACTTGCATCAAGATAATGGCTCAAAGAGACTATTCCATGTTTTACTGTTGCTTATAAACATTAAGTACAGTATCTTCTTTAGATTTAGGTTTAATATTATGCATAATTGCACACAAGTCAGTTTGGATTCGATTTTGCAGTTTCATAACATGCAAGATTCAAGCAGTATTAGTTTGCATCAATTCCCCAGATGGCAGCACTAATAAATTTAGCATTTTGGCACTTTCAAAACATCAATTTAGGACACTTCACATGTGCTTAAATTGAATATTATCATCTCACATTTCCTTTAAAAAGTGTTTATACAGGAGATGTGATCCTGTTGTCACTGCAGGAAGGAAATGACAAATCTCGGATAACAATCTGGGCCTTGCTGATGGGGAGACTGACAAATTAGCAGTGGTGGGTGGTGATAGTTGTGGGGGGTATATAAATATCTTAAGGGTAGAGTGGGTGGAAGGAAATGAGGGTGTGGTTAGCTAGTTGGCAACACTGGTTAATTTCTTTCGGCATTTTGCCACAACTCACAAGTAATTTGTCTTGGTTTCCATGTTACATTTTTAAATGCATTGTTTTTGTTCATCCAGACGTGATGATTATTAGCAGGAAGTGTGTTTGAATCCAGTATCACAGTTTGAGAATGAGGATATATATATATATATATATATATATATATATATATATATATATATATATATAAAATACAACTCTTATTATCATTAGTTTCACCACTTGTAAAGAAAACTGATGGGGAACTGTGTGTTGCATAACATTCAAATATCCAGGGCCCATGTTTGGAGAAACCAGATCATGTGTGACATCCAAATGAATCCTGGCTCAGCCCTTCCGGGGGGTCCTGGTGGGTGCAGGAAGTAGATACAACAGTTTGGAGGTTATCTTATTTTCACTGGCAAGGAAATTACTTAATCAGCATATATAGTTAGTGCCAGTAGTAAGCTGAAGTCTGCCGCAGTAGAGACAGAATGGATGGCAGTTTAGTTCATTAAGTCCTGTTTGGTGCACAGTCCTGTGTTGGTTTTGTTTTAATCTGTTTGGTCATTTAAAATAGAACTTACTTACTCCTGCGTTAGCCCAAGTTTGGGCTGTTTGGAGTAAACTACCTGAGAACTTACATCAAATCATTGTTGTATAAAATTGCTTTTCTGGCTTGTTTGATTTATATGTTCCAGCATATAATTACTGACAACTGAAATCAAGAAATATTATATTTAGTATTTGACATATAAGAAGCAGGTTTAAAAAAACCATTAAGTAGCACGGATGTTTTAAGGTCATAGGGAAGTATAATTGAGACATTCCTTTGGGATGAGCCTTTGATCTGAAAATAACGATTTTGTCTGAATTTGCTTATCGCTTTATTCACTATGGCTTTCGGGAGAGAGAGAGAGGCTAGACATGGTGGACTTATTGATGGCCTGTTGAATCATTTAATGAAAGTGGGCAGCAATCAATACCTCCTGAGCATTGTTCTGTGCCCACTGGATTTCATGGGAGTACATGCATATGTAGCTTTATAACTGCCCTCTAATGGAGCTCAAATTTAAAATGATTCTTCATTTTGCCATTAATTTGCCAGTAATTTGCAACACAGTTTGAGTTGACTAACTGTGGAGGTGTAATTCAATTATGACAGATAAACAGATTGTTTTTTCCAATTGTTTTGTTGCATGTGTGTGTGTGTGTGTGTGTGTGTGCGCGCGTGCGTGCATGCATGCGTGCGTGCGTGCATGTACCACTGAGCTTGGTTTCGAAGCATTTAAGCACAAGACTTGGTGACCATATCAGTATTATGTCATACATTTATGCATCCCTGACTTGACATGTGTGCTCACCATGGTTCTGACGATATCGCATGTATTCACTCTTTCCGTGTTTGCATAGCTTCTGGATCTTGTGTCCATTTAATCCCTGCTTTCCGTGTTTACACAGCTCTGGTCTCCTACTTAAATACAGGCTGCAGCCATCACTTAGAAAGAGGGGAGTCTGTGAGCAGGGTCCAGCAGTGGGTGTTTGGTAAACATTTCATTAGGGCACCCATTAAGTTACCCACTTCAAACGGGTTACTGACCTCTTTTGTGGGGGCTACCAGCAAGGTACTTACCCCGGTGTTAGAAGATTGTATAAATGCATGAATAAAGGAAATAAAGATGCAGGAAGACACCTTTTAAAAACAAAACACCAGACATGTTTATAAAGTCCATGACAAATGTTACTATGTAAAATATATCTACACAGGCTCCCCCCACCCCACCCCCCAATACACTTATGTGCATTTATACTGAAATAAGAAACAATGAATATAGAACAAACCAAAATAAGATGCATTGTTTGGAATATTGGTTACAATCATTGTAATTTAAGACAAAAAATTATTAAAAACATTTAATGCAGCATTTCTCAAATGGTGGGTCATCACCGCCCTGGACCTAACAGTAAAAGGGAGTTTGCTTATGTCAGTGAAAATCTCCCATAATCCGTTCACAATAGTCACACATAATTGTCCCCAATTATAAAAGAAATTTCACACTTATTAAAGTAGGTGCATCATTTCCCTACATTGCTGTCACAGAAGTGAACATTGTCTATTTTCTAAAAACATCTGTCCATTTTCTGTTTTCTTTCATGTTCTCTGTAGTTGGCTTCATAGGAAACAACATGGATGGTGTTGATTTATTTGGTGTCAACAACATCCGACGGCCAACACCCATCCTGGCTGTCCAGGGTCCTAGGTTGTCCAACACCATGATGCTCTGAATTAGCATAATATCTCACTGACCTGCTGAAAACTAACAGCTTTTTACGCTTTGAAGTTCTTTTTATGTCTTTTGAACTTCATTACTTTTTTTTTTCTTTTTTTTCTTTTTTTTTTTCTTTTTTTACAGGTTTGGAGAGGAAACTGGCAAAATTATCTATTTCATTTCAGGCTTATTTAGTTCTCATCAACACATATATTTTAGAGTGTTTTTTATATGTTATCTTCAGTCTTAAATATTATCACACATTAGTTAGTGTCAGTTGATTATTGTTGTAAGAAATTACCTGCTAATTTATCCAGTGAAATGGGCATTCATAGTGACATTTTATTTTCATTTTCATCTGTCCAATGAATTATAATGAGAGACTACCTATATAAATATTTGTCTTTCAGCAAAAATTGACTCAATGATAAATTATATCCATCATTCTATATTTTGTTGTTACAAAAATTCAGCCTTTTTATAGACTGAAAACAAATCAGTATGCAAATGATGCTAAGCAGGTGTGTTAGTTCTTGCAGGAAGTGTCCACTCTTTGTAGTTTATAGCTCAGCTGAACACACAGTGTCAGTCAACGTTTCCTGTGGGCTAATTATGTAACGTAAGACATTGCGTGTTTGGCTAAATTGAATCAATTTCCTGTACTGCACCACTATGAAAAAGCTCAATGCCTCATGAAAGAATTATACTGTAAAGAGCAGCTTGTTATGTGGTGAGGGATATTCTGTTTACCATTGTTGTCTGTATTTTATTTGTTAGTTTGTTTTATGATGTCTCTATGTTTAGAATCGTCTCGCATCATGTTATGTGACCTCCTAGTTGAGTTGACTAACTGTGGAAGTGTGTAATTCTACTTGCGTCCTGGTCATATTTTAATCATGTTTATAATAATTATTGTCATTGCCAAAAACCCCAAATGCTGTATAGAAGCTGTCAGCGTTGTATTTGTACCATATAATGTTTGTTTGGCTGAATTCCGTGCCATTTGATGTTTTTATCTATCTTCAAAAGAACTGACTAAATTAATTTGTTCTTATTTATGGTCTTTAGTTCAAACTAATACACCAGCATATGAAACAATTCAATACCATAAACTTTTATTTCTGTATTAAATTATTATAATTATTCTGTTTTAATTGAATTAAAACAGCATGACACTGTGAACTTAATAAGACAGTGTTTGATTTTGGTTTCTTGTATATTTTCTAAACATAAAACCAGCATTCGATAATATTGGAACATTTTCCTTTTTGTACATTGTCTAAATAAGATAGGTGTTACAAATTGTGATGGCAAAACGTACATCTACTCATGTTGGTAAAATGTGTATTGGGGTTATGGTCAGGGTTGACAAACCCAGGGAAGGAAAGGGATGTGGGTAGTCCTCTTCCGCCTCAACTCACCTTCCCTATCTGCCATCTTCTGCTGACAAGTTAAGCACCAGGAAGCTGCAGTTGATTAGGCATAGATCTCACAGGAAGAAGGATGCCCCAAGGCACCTCATCCTTGGGAGGGACAAATCTCCTCCACCCTGCCAAACAACTCCTCCTGTTGCATCCTGGGTAAGGGTTCCACTAACTTAGGCAGTTTCAGCTTATTTGGCCATGATTGTATATAAGCTCAACGAGATATGTCCCATAAAATATATATCTTCCACTGGGTAAACAATGTACTAACATCACAGAAGATTGCTCAAAGGCAACATAACTTTAACAGATAAACTGTGTTTTCATAAAACCTGAATCAATGAGCTGTCTATCATCAAGCCATAATGTACTACGAACAAAACACAAACGTGTTCATTGGAATCGCTGAAGAAAACAACAAGAAAATTGTATAGAAATTTGAAATAAAATGAATGTTCAACTTAAAAAATGGCTTACGTAATTACAATAAAAAGTAATTGTTTTGAGCAGTTCTACGGTGTGTTCATGTCATAATATACGCTTATATCAATTATGACTACCTAGGTTGTTTGAAACATTCACCTACAAAGCAGTTGCCCTTAAACATGGCAGTTCCTAAACATATCACTAGAAGAACCAAAATTCAAGTTGATAGCCACATTTCCGTGTGCAATTTGCTAAAAAATTGCAAAGCACTGGCTCTGGTTACATTTGTTTATCTTAATTTATAACAAACTATAAAAACTCGACATATTTGTTGTAACTGCATTAAATTGTCTCAAATGATGCATTAAAACACACATGTGCACCGGTGTTTGTAACAAGAGATCATGATGATTTTTGACAACATTTTTGGGTATGACTGCATAAAATTATAACAATTTACAAGTGTTAAATTCCACAGATGTGCAGGTATTTGAAAAACAATAGGTACTGGACTATATATATATATATATATATATATATATATATATATATATATATATATATATATATATATATATATACTAGCTGAATGGGTAAAGCAGGGACAGCAGTCAGTTAAATGCTTTGGCCTTTTACTAGACAGCAGTGTTGGCTGGTGGTGAGCTGTGTGATTGGCTGTCTGCTGTCACATATTATCTTGCCCATCTGTGGTGCAGTAAGCAGGGGGTCCTCAGTGGGCTCCACCCCTTTGCTGTTAGCCCACCTGGGGTAAGACTGATCACCCTGTCTCCTGTTTGTGACACCTCAGGCAAACATTGTGGCTTCATACCTACCCAAGTGATGTATTTGGTGACTTGATTGTGTGCTGGTGTGCTGATTCGAAGTATTCAGAGAGCTCTGTTCATTGTAGACCAGTGTGTTTATACTACTCAGGAGAACTGCTTATTCAGGTGTGAACAGAGGCCAATGCCAGCGGCTATCATGTTCTACAGCAGATCCTACCAGTCAGATCTGACATGCCGCCAGTGCTAGGTGTGTGCTGCAGATTCGGTCTCATAGAGACACACCCAGGAGAGACCATTAGGTCTGGACTGACCACCAGGATACCCAACTCTACTGCACTCCACAGGTCTGGCTGCAAGTGACATTAGTCAAGACCAGGGCCTGATGAAAGAGCTCCAGTGATTAGGGACCTACACTCAGTGGGGTGTTGGTTGGCTCAGTGTGTAGTCAGGTTGGAAGCAGCCCGCTTGTGCAGCCACTGGCAGCTGTGGGATCTATCCATGTGCTGCGTTCCCTTCAAGTGATATCTGGATCTGGCTGCCTGGATCCTCTCTAGTCACACATGGCTCACAAGTTCTGGATATATACCTTCACCATTGTAAGTATCAGGTTGATTCAAGTGGCTGGTGTATGTCACGTCGTTGTATATGTCACCATTAGGCAATTGGCTGTACTGTGTGTTACTGTAAGAAGGTATGTCTGACAGTAGACATTAAGAAGTTGACGTAATTTGAAGAAATCTGCTTGTCCTAGCATTAATGGAGTATATATAGTGATCCTTAGATGAATGTGCTCATGAAACAGGGGACCTACTTACTCCATATGAGACAGCTGTATCACAGCTGTGACAGCTGTATGATGTGTGACATCTATATGATGTGTGACAGCTGTATGACTTATGCAGTTATTATGCAATTTGATTTTAGTGCTGCCTGTTAATTTGTTCAACTTAATTGAAAATGGCAATGTGCATCTATATTGTGAAGACATGGTATGGTGTCTACCTTTAACCCTACTGTAACAGAATAAATAATCTGTTGATGGCAGGAGATAAATTGGATGTTAAACCTATTTATTTCCTTGCATGAGCAATTTTAGGAGGTAGATGCATTGTACTGTGTCATTGTTCATTGTGTTGGATTCCCTAATTGGTTGTGAGGAAAGGTAACAGAATATCTGAGAAGGATCTTATCAGGTGTTAAGTTATGCTTTCCATAAACATTCCACCTTGTTTGAGGTGTTGAGTTTGGCAGGCTTCCTATGGCACCCTTTACCCCCAATCAAAGACATGTCATTTGACTCCTGTCTTGGGGTATATAACCAAAGGGAAGACACCCTAGGAAGCCACCCCCTTCCTCACTGTGGGAGCCTTGTTGTAGGGTGAAATAAAGAACATGGGGGGCTGCTAAGGGGTGTGTTGGTGGGTAGGACATGACAGCCACACAAGAGTGCTTCTCCACTTACAAGTAATCCCCCCTGGCACTCAGTCAGTTGTTAAATCAGAAGGTAGCTGAGACATCAGGGAGGTGTTGTTAGGTTTCCTTTGCCCTGGCTAGGTCTGTGCTTCTTCCACCTACCACTTTCATTTTTCTTCGCAAATCAAATTTTTGTTGACCATTTGAACAGATTAGTTCTGAAGTTGTACTGAAAATTATGCTGCGAAAATGACATGGATTCTAATTGTACAGATTTTGTGAAACATCCTCAGATTGCTCCAATTTCCATCCTAAGTGTCTGTCTGTCGGTGTCTTACTGATCAGTTAATACCTTTTCAATTCATAGGATGAGCCTATATGCATTTTGCAATCTTTCATTTGCGTGTGCAAGACATCGGGCACGCCACGCATTGTAGGCAGCTGTCAAATATTTGGATAGCATCAAGGTTTGAAATGTGTTCTCATCGATCTCACACTTGTGTGCACAAACACAAACACGAGAATAATGGTGTAGACGGAAGGGCGCAAACCAGTTGGGGTAAAACCGCAAATGCATGCTCACCTTGCAAAGTTAGGCAGTCACATTAACAGCGGTAAAACCGTTAATAGTAGGGGTGTATCCGTTATTTGTTTGCTTGTGTTGAACCGTTTTTAAAGTTTTTCAAGGTAGAAATTTGTGTTCTTCTTTACGAAGCTATGGGGCTGTATTTAATGTCTAGGCATTTGCCTGTAGGCAGTTCCGATATCAACACAGGAAACATGGAGTGCAACAGCTGTTACGAGATTACTATCAAACAGCCTGTCTAGAGATTACATGAACCTTTTTCAAGTATGCACCAAGTTAGGCACACTGTAGCCTCGTTAGTTACATTGAAATGTGGGAAAGTCAGGCGATAGCATTTGGGGTGTACGCTGTGTTCTAAAGGTGTATAGTTTACGTAAGTGTAGAGTAAGTCATTGGTGGCACAGACGAGTCTAGTTTCGTAACAAGTTGTTAACTGCACATAACCACCAATTTAAACATCATGATTGGAATCGCACAAGTTGTCGTAGATCGTGCCGATAACCGAGTGTGTTCATGTAATAGTTTCCATTAGGAATTGCGAAGCACACACTGGAATGGCTGCAAGTGTAAGCTATCTGGTTCATCTGTTTGAGGCCTAGAGCAACACAATCACTGCAGTTATTGTGGGTCTACAAACTAGGGCCAAAGGGGTGGGTGATAAATGCATGCTGCTGGTTTTCAGAGGACTGTTTTCTGTGCCAGATTTTATTCTCCTCGCTCGCTGTAGTAGTTCAGTAATTAATCGCAATGTAAAGTCAGCCTGCCTTCTGCTTGCAGTGGGCCCCGTTTGTGGCTTGTTAGTATGTCTGTGTAATAGTGTTACCAAATGTTAGTCTTGGCTGTTTCACAAACATTTATTTGTAATAACACTAGAAATGTCACCCGTAATGTGACACACGTCCTAGGCTGTACATGTGTAGGAACCTTCACACAACAGTAAGTTTGTAAATAAAAAAATTAATACATTCAAAGTAGTGTTAACATACAGTGACGACAATGTGGCATGTCACTTTTGCGTGCAGTTGGAAACGTGGCTGAATACTTCAAAGAGATGGGCTGTGAGAACAGACCTGTCACGGGTTGGTATGTGAAGTGCTTTGATCAACTCAACAGTGAACTACCAGGGGTACATACCTGACCTAGACTGCTGTTGTAAATTCAACATTTCAAAAGACATCAGTCCCATAGAGTGGAGAGGGACACATCAGTGGGGGTGTGTGACCATATTGAGGGTGTGTGGGACAGTTGTCTGCCATTAAGAGGACAGTTATGCACAGGGGGACAATGGAACACTTCTGAGGTGACAGTCTTAATGTATTGAGAGTGACATTCTACTTGAAGGGGACAGACCAGATTATTCACTCTGCAGGCAATGGCACCACAAGGCACTGACCCACAGGACAGCTGTAACTAATTGACTGTAGGTGTCAACTTGATGGACAATCAGTCTTCTTGACAAGTGATGATTTACCCTTTATGGCGGAGGCACATTTGTCATCCTATCTTGCTCATTGGACATGAAATGCCAAATATGGGCATGTAAATAATAACATTATCAGGATGTTTTTTATGATTTGTTCCACCATCATCTTATAGCAAAAATTTAATAATAAACCACACATGATTTTTTTATTGGTAGTATTCTAGTATCAATCTTCAGTATCAATTCTAGTATCAGTCTGGACCTCTGAGGGATAATTTGCAGCTAAGCTAAAGATATCTTGTAATTAATTTGATAAGATTTGTTTATGTGAATACACATGATTTGTGCCAGACTTCCAGACAAAAACACTACAATTTTCTTTGCAAGCCTACAAAATCCTGAATGTACCAGATATATTTCTGAAACGTATCCATGGATAATTTAGCGTACCCTTTAAGTGATTTGTACTGTGAATTACGAGTGCAGGTCTGCTGTATAATTGCAGATAATTGTGATTACCCAGTCCTGTTGAATGTGGTTCATAGTGGCACTGATTAGAATGCACCAACAGTCACGGTATGTTACGCCAACGACCTAACCATTTCATACCACGATTGTCTACACAGGATTTTTTTAAACATCACAAAATGTGTTGGATGTGTCATAAAAAACATACTGAAATCCTAAGCGCTTGGATAAAAATAGGCACTAAGAACATAGTGGAGCTACTCTAAAGTGACAGGCACAACATTAGTGTCGTTAAATGGTTGACCTGATTAAGAAAATTTGGCCAGGTATACAGAAGTGAAGTTCTAATAAAAAATAAGTACAGTATGTGGGTACTTTCTATTTTTACATGTTATATGTGTTATCAGTATTATTTTACAATAAAGTAAATGTACTTTCAGAGTTTTGATGTCATTGCATGACCTCGTGACCTCAACCTAACAGTCTTCTCTCTGAGGTCTGAATACAGCAGTTTTATCTTCAATGGCCTCTTCCAGTTTGACAGTTAATTTATGGAAATATGTATAAAAAAGATTTGGCTGCAATTTCGGCTGTTATGTTTAGTTTATTTCCACTGGGACTTGAAGACCTTAAATAAATAAACTGCAGGGCTCATAATTTGTCGTGTGCACGCGTCTCGTCAGAATGTTTTATAAAAGGACGTTTAAATGCACAGCGATGCCAAGTAGCAGACATAAAAACGGGTCTTCTTATGTTGTGACTCATTACAAAGTGTTTTTCCAACGACATGCTTAACCCGTCACTCAAGCCGATGCCGAGTGTTTCCACCAGGTGGCCGCAGATCTCCAGTTAACGTAATGTTAACAGCACTCAGTACTCACAGCTGGCTGCTAACAGAATCCCAGCATGTGTCAGAGCTACACATCGACATACATCACATGGCCATATCCGACAGCGTGGCCAACGCATTTGTGAAATGTCTGCACAGAGACAGGCTCGTGTTATTTGCCGTTATTGGTTAGACTACCAGGGCGGTTGACACATTGATGTGTTATGCATTCCAAGGCGAACATTGCGTCACATTGGTGAATCTGCAGTTTGCTTTGCACTGTTATATGGGGATTTTTAATCTCACTACAACATCTGCAAAACCTGGAAATAAACAAATGCGTATCAGTCTATGTGACACTAAGATCAGATACATTAGTGTAAGTCATAAATTGTATATTATCATACAAGACATCTTCAGATTGGCTTATGTGATTAAGTCAATTCAAGTCCTCACTATATACCAGACATTGCCGGTGTAGGCAAACTTAAAATCACAGGCACCACAAGAACCCTCCTGATGGCAATCCCTCCAGTCAAAAGTCTCTCCAGTAAAAATTAGAATCTGCAAGGTTATTTAAAAAGTGATTATGTTTGCACATGGAGGATGAGATTAATTTCCATAAAAAGTAGTATTGTGTGCCTGTGGGTGGCCATCATAAAGCAACATACACCTGTAGTTATGGCTTTTCTGGGTCATAAAATAGGGTTGAAATGAGGTGTTTTCTGCCAGGGTAAAACCCAAATGAGCTCTCTATCAGATGTTGACTACTTTTTACATCTAGCCTCCTGGAGAGTGATTGTGACTGACTGGGATAAATAACACATCACGTTGAGGCTGTCAGTGCTGTATTTGATAGATATGTCTAGGTGAACGTTTGTTGATTCTGACATCAAAGAATGTGTGTGCACGTTTATGCATGTATGTATGCATGCATGCATGCATACATGCATGTGTGTATTGTGTGTGCGTGCGTGCGTGCGTGTGCATCTGTGTGTCTGTGTGTGTGTGTGTGTGTGTGTGTGTGTTGTGTGTGTGTGTGTGTGTGTGTGTGTGTGTGTGTGTGTGTGTCTGTGTCTGTCTGTGTCTGTGTGTGTCTGTGTGTGTCTGTGTGAGCCTGCTAGCATGTATGTGTGCACGTTAGTGAACTTTTAAAATATTCGTCTTATGTATATGTGCTGGTTGAACTGATTCGCATGAAGCAAAACCATTTGAAATATTACGATAGGGAATACACAAAATAATGTGTCGTGTTCATCCTAAAATAGATTAGTTTCAGACATTTGTATATGCAAGACCAATGCATGCACTGTGTGAGGTGCATACATTCATGTGTGTGGAACGAATGTCTTTGTCATTAGCGTCTTTAGAATTGGTTTTTATATACAAGACTGATGAAGTCAGCATTTAGTCTACTACAATCTACCAACATTCACACTCTTCAGATGTGCTAACAATTTTCCAGTCAGGTTGACGACTTCCTCACATGTCCTCCCCACATATATCCACTGAGTCAATCTCCTTATCATCCACGCCCAACTATCTAAGTTTCCCAGTTGCGGTTTCACATGGTTTAGATTGTGCCATATTCAGATGATCAAGACCCTCAACGCAGCCACACTGGAGAGTTATCTTCAGTTCAAAGGATTCCTCCAGTGCTGTCTTACAGCTCACTTAATGCTACAAAGATGTTGCTAGTTGCTTTGAATCACCTTCCAAAGGTTCACATTTGATCTGGTCTTTCTGAAAATGTCAAGATTTCTGTGTGTGGGAGTTTGCAGCATTGATGTGAAGAAACGGTTACATAAGATAGTGTCTGATATCTTTGCAATGTTTCAGATAAGACATTTATAAAGAACTGACTCTTCTCTCTTCATGTGCCTCCTTGATCCCACACAATTTGGGGTGTGTGATCCGCCCCGCCCCTCTTCAATGTGAACCCCCCTGGATGTTGGTTGATTCTCCACCTGTCAGAGACTGTCTACAGTTTTGGGTGTTCATCATCATGCACTTTTGACAGTGTTTTCTGTTATTTCTAATTGTCAATCTTTCCAAGCTCTGCTTGCTTTTTAAATATATATTCCAAGGTGTTTTTTTTCTCAAATGTTTTCATTCATTCCACTTGCATTTAATTACATAAATATTCTATCATTATATTACAAATGAATTGGCAACTTTACAAATTGCTGTTTTGCATATTTAGGAGACATGTCTGGAGTTTCTTTGACACCTCTGGCAATGGTTATTTTTTTCACATCGGATCGGTGAACGCTGTATTTCAACATGAAGTATTTACTTCGGAGTCTTCCAAGATCCTTATACAGATGTGTCAGCATCAATCTAAAGTTTCATCAAAATTACCAACTTCCCCCTGTGCGTCAGTCGCTTGGCAAACTGACTCCATCAATCTCCTTTAGACATTACACTATGTCTTTTTTATCATGTTTCTAATTTTCCCCTGACAGAACGTCCTATGGTTATCTTGTTATGGCCTGGTTTCCTGGATTTCGTCCACTAGCAAGTCCTGTCTCACAGTATCAGCACACTACACCTTCAGTAGATGCCCTCAAGTGGTTTTGTCCCAGTTTTGAGAAGCACACTAACGTCTTGGGATATAAATGGATAACGGGATAAGTTGAAACCCTCAAAACACTGTAATATGTTTATGCTAATCACTTGGGCAAGATGATTTATGGGCATGTAATCAGATATCACCTTTATGTTGTGAAGTTGAATAAAAAACAAGCATATGGTTACTATGTAGATGGGTTGTATCGTGTGATGTTCACGAATAATGTCAAATAGTGTTTACTTATCTATATTTATTTGTTGATATTCTCAATGTTCCAGATTGAAAATACACCACCTGTTTCAATGTCACCATTTCAATGTCTGTTTCAATGTCACCATACTATAAACGATATCACATATTGGGTTGTGCCACAAAGCATAATAATCAGTTTGTTGCAGCCGTTATAATGACTATTGTATTTTAATGTTCCTTATGACAAAAACAGTGCCAACTTTATTGTGAAATGTCACAGGCAGTATTTAGTTGACTGACATCTACAGACAACAACAACACACATTACTGTAGTTGTTACGTTCTAGTCTGTCACTGCGGTCAGGTTGTGAGTTATCAAGACCCATGTCAACTGAGTAACCCAGTGGCCAGACTCAGTTGTCATGTATGCCAGTGGGGTGCTGTAGTCTGGTGGTTGAAACACCACACCCTTGATGGAGAGAGCCAGGGTTCTAGTTCACCACCTGTTGTTGTTTCAAAACTTGGTGCATTTGTTCTCCTTTTTGTGGAGCTCCGTAACACAGTGGCTCCACACCAGACTGACAGTGGCTCCACCACCAGACTGACTGTCGACTGGTGAGAGAACTTGGCTTTGAATCATCATCAGTGCTGCCATTTAAATCTAGGGTCACGTTTGGTCACTTTGCTCTAATCTACTCAGGTGTATGACTGAGTGCCAGTAGACAGTGGTTGATATATGTATACGAATATCCTTTGTGCATTAATTGTAGCATGGCTTAATGATTCCCTTATACGTCGAGATGGTGTCAGATAGACGATTGGGGAGTAAAGTGTGACGCGCTTAAGGACTGGATACTATATTTTTGAACAGTGATCCTTAAGAATATACCTTACATTTACATTAGGTGCCTACATGGCCTGATTTTTGCAGCATATTTTTGAACAGATCCCCGAAACCTTTGTAGCTGGTGTTTATATCAGGAAAAAATATAAAAGGATCTACTTAGGGAAATATAAAACCTGTTGAGCCTCCACACAACTGTGGCTCTTGATCTACACAAAATATTAAAAGGGCAGCATTAATTGCCGCCAGAAAACTTGTGTTAGTAATGGAGACAGCGCCATGATGGCTGTCTGGGCCAATACTGGCGCTGTCACTGCTGTGTGAGACCCCACAAAGGCCCCACATTATTATTACACTGCCTTGATTTCCCAGTGGATTAGTAACTATTCTACATACGTCGTATATTTGCATGACCATAATTATTGTTTATGTGATACACAATTGTGTTACATTAGTTCAAAATAATGCACACTCCCCACTCAAATACAACCTGTTCTTTTAAACAGTTCTTACACCAATGTCGTAATTCATAACTTCTGCACACTGTGAATGAGTGAAACATATTTCAAGAGTAAAACTGTGTCCTGTTTCTCTCTTTCTTATCTGCATTTATAGTTTTTTAAACAACAGCAAAAGTTAAAACTTGAAAGAAAGCATTACTCCATCTGCACCTCTGTAGTACCAGTGCTAGGTGCTTAGTGTAGACTTCAACAATTCCCTACTAATATTGATGTGTGTTATTGCATATGCAGGAACAGTTGTTACATTTCATATTTTAATATTGATCTGATGAATAAAATATTTGATAGCTGTCTCTGTCTGTTTCTATGAATTACCTTCCAGTTAATTTCCTGAGGCTGTCTCTATTGATTCACCATGTTTTCTTTTACCACAACTCCACAAGACCTTTGACGTTGAAATGTTAAGCTAATATCCAAAGTTCAGGAAAGTTATTTATTTCAGCATATTGACAACCCAACGTTTTAAACGAATAACAGTCGGTATGTAATGTAATAGCGTACTGTAGATTGACAACCCGTTTTAATGTTTGTTTCGTCTTTCAGATTTTAATGCACCAATGCCAGGATAGGAGACACTGCGATGTTTTGGCAAGCACAAGGAGATTCAGAGAGGACGCATGTCCTGGCACCAGCAAGTACCTCGAAGTAGCCTACAAGTGTCGGCCGAGTAAGTATTAATGCTTACTCTGTACATACTCTTGTTGTATCCCAGTACTGTTGTGTGTGTAGATAATTGTAGAATCTTATGAATGGAGGATTAGTTGCTTACGAAAATGTTACAATATATATATGAATGCGTTGTTTTAATACTAGGGGTGAATGTTTTGTCGTACACACTGCCAAATGTTTACCTTTTGACAATTTCGTATATGGGATTTTAACTTGACATTTAACGTGCTCTTTCCACATGCCAAGTACCTTTATGTCGATCGTGACTTATATTTCAGCTTTGGTCATTGACTTTATTTGTCATCCATGCATGTTTCGTAGGTTCTGGAGACATGCATTTGTTAAAACAATACTTTTGTGATGTTTCTCTCCAGGAATATTCCATGGTACCTTCTACAACAGCTCTAACCACATTTTATCATCTGAAGTCAGGAATTCACCTTTTGATGGGATATGTAATAAATCATTCAGAACACATGGGAGTACAGTCAGGGATTATTGTCTGCTCTAAAGTAGTGATAACACTGTATTGTCTCGTGATGACTTGTCAAACTGTTGATATATGTACAGCAGCATGATCGATGCGCATCAGTATTTTTGTACTTGGCAGGTAGATATTGATCTCGGAAAAGACCATCATTTGCGTAGTATTGTGTTTGACAGAATTTAACATATACACCAGGAGCTGGCTATGATTCTGCATTTCACTCTGCTTAATTAAAATATAATTGGTAATTACCCAGAGGAAATCACAATAGATTTTCCATAGGTAGCCTCTGTGTCAGTTCCTGATTTTCTAAAAACACCTCGTGGCACATGAAATATTATCCCATACAAAGGTACTTAATAAATACTCATCTGATTACATTCACATCTAATCATAACGTTCCTAGGAACTCTTTATGTGGATAATGCCAGTTGGCGCCTAAATGTGGTTTAAGGCCAATCTGGTAGGCAGTATGTAATTACGTTGAAATCTCTCGTTAACCTTGATACTGACACATGTAGTTATATCTTCAGAGAGGTTATTTTATTAACGGTGATGGCTCATTAACACTCTATCAACATAGCCAGTTGTCATTACTAAGACTTTTTCCACACGTTACAAATAATGTTATTTTCATAATATTTTCATAATATCACTTATCAAATAATAAATAAATGTAGTAGCGTGGGCCATGGCTAAAGGGTTTGGACTCTCGACAAAGAGAACCCAGGTTTGAATCCTGTGCAGCCAGGTAAAATCTTGGGCAAGTGTTTTCACTCTACATTACTCTAGTTCTCTTAGGTGTGTGAATAAATACCTGGCTATGGTCGATATGTGTGTACAAATATTCTTCATGTATTAATTTAGCGCATGGCTGAATGCTTCCCAGAGAAGCCAAGAAGAGTTCTGCCAGATAGTAAACACTGCACTGTATAAGAACTTACATCTTTACTACTATTTTATAAAATACGGCAGCTAACATAACTAGAATTTGTAAATCCTTCACACAGACAGAACTTGTGTATAAAACAGCCGCATTGATTCAGCTTGTTCTTGAGCAGAAAGCCGAGGTACACTCGGTTTAGGTCGCAGAGTCCGTGTGAATTCTGGCCAAAGTAGCATTCCTTCAAGCTCCTACTCTGCCAACTACCTGTTCTCTAATTAACAAACACCAAAGCAAAAAAAACAAAGATTCCCAAGGTATTTATTTCCGTTAGTCTTGATGTAAAACTAGAAGAAAGAAGGAAGACGCAACCTTTATTTGGTGGTTCTGTGCTCTGAGTGTATTTGTGAAGTAGTTTCTGGTGATGTCTGTGTGGAATCTGATCTCTGTGGGTGCAATCTGTGTTTTGATACCAAGTCAGCTCATGCTGAGATGGGGATACCTTCTCAGACTTCCATGACCTTTAGGTGATGCTCCAGATGAACTATGGCAAGATACAGGTTTTCGTTCCCTACATTGTTCTTAAATATGGGAGAAGTCATTATTTTAATGTGTCACCAATACAGATGTGCATAAAATAGGGTAGTGATTTTAGGTTATTTTAATTAAGTGTGTTATTAGGTGTGGCCAGTACAGAAGTGGGTGGGTTGGGGGGGGGGTGGGTAGGTGGGTTTGTTGTAGGTGGCAGGCAGTTTAGCATCTTGAAGCAAGGATGTATCCTATGTTTGTAATGCCAGATGCACTAATGCAGGAACCAGTCATGTTGGATGATGTGAAAAAAATTGGGAGACAGACCACCCACTGTGACTGAGCTACCCTCCACCCCAGACCCCTAGAACTTTGTCAGCATCTGGCAGCCATTAACATTAATGACTGCAGTTAAATAAACTTGCTAAAACTGGAATTAATCCCACTGCTGTCAAGAAAAACTCAAAATTGCAGTATTTGTATTTGATTGAATATTTAATCTCATAACAACTACAAGCAGGCACGCACAGCTGGCTGGACGCCCAGAATGCATGCATGCAGGCGGGCGGGTGGGCAGGGAGACAGGACAGACATGGACGGACGGACGGACGGACGGACGGACGGACGGACGGACGGACGGACGGACGGACGGACGGACGGACGGACGGACGGACGGACGGACGGACGGACGGACGGACGGACGGACGGACGGACGGACGGACGGACGGACGGACGGACAGACAGACAGACTGACACTGACTGACTGACTGACTGGCTGGCTGGCTGGCTGGCTGCCTGACTGACTGACTGACTGACTGACTGACTGACTGACTGACTGACTGACTGACTGACTGACTGACTGACTGACTGACTGACTGACTGACTGACTGACTGACTGACTGACTGACTGACTGACTGACTGACTGACTGACTGACTGACTGACTGACTGACTGACTGACTGACTGACTGACTGACTGAAAACGACAAACATACAGCTACCTACAGACAGACACCAATAGACATGCACACGTATGCATGCACAGTAACACACCATCACACACACACGCATGCACGCGCATGCACCCACACACACTCAGTCTGATGTTGAGAGACATGAGAGAACCCACACACCCAACGGACACAGATGTGGAATGTTGGACAGTCCTCCTGGAGTCCATCTGGCCACCGCTGTCAGTTTACACGACGCAGGAATCTTGGTGTGTTCTGCCTGTGATCCCTGTATGGCTGCCTCCACAGGTCTGTCAGAAGACAACAACTACATTTGAGCAGAAAGTAGCCTAACTGGCATGATTTATCATGCAATCAGGGAGATAGAACAGGGCTGAATGTGCCTCTGGGCAGCTGGGGCCAATCTGGGAATCCCGGCTCTGATTACAGGTAATTTTCCACAGGTGACTATAGCAGTCAGCCCTGGTCCCTTCCTGGAAGGGTTCCATATAAATAGCTGCCCACTCTTTCATCCACTCAAGTGAAACGTGGGAGGCTCCGAGAGGAATTGGTACTGTAAGATGAGTCCATTTGATAACATTGGGATCATCTAATGGAAGGAGGGAAACACAGTCACTCGCTTAAACTAAGACCATCAGATCTTGTCCTCGGTTTCAATGATAATGTTCTTAATATGACAACAGATATGTTGAAGGTGTAATCTCTGCTAAATTACTTTTAATGATTCCGAAACAATATTCACATTTTGAACATATAGATCACAGAATACTGAAGTTGTAGACAAACCGTTTATATTCTAAGCATATCCTCTTGGCAGTATTGCAAAATTTGGCTGGTTTTATCCAAAAAAATTATGATATTAAGTGCATTTGAGGTGTTTACATATTCAAGAAAGTTGACTCGGCAGGTTCACTAATATTTCAAATGCAATCAAATGCATTGTAAAGAAAGATAAAGTAAATATAAATATAAATAGTTTATTATGTACTAGCTATACACTGTGGTGATTTGTTAATGCTACACCCATATATAGTACCTGGTAGTCATTTATTGTGCTTTATTTTCATTGCAGTGTTTTGCTTTTCAATAGTTATTTTATTCCACCTTCAAATAGGTGGATGTACTGATAAATTACAAGGCAGTGGTTAGGGGGGTGTTTAGATAAGCAACATGAATAGAATACCCTGGAGGTGACACATTAAAAAATTGCTGACAAACCGCTGAAGGGCCAGAGGCTCTATAAGATAGAGGAGGTCAGATAGACAGGTCATAAGCCCTGAAAGCATACAGCAAAATTATGCAAAGAAAACATTTTTCGTTGCTACTGGCCTCAAACGAGCCAGCATGTCGCAGCGAATGTCTGCAAGGCACAGATGTCAGACAGAATAAAAGTATAAGTTTCATGGCATCCCGGAAACAGTAGTCGCCTATATAAACAATGGTGCAATTCACTGCACTTGCAGTAAATGCACCTGTCACCATTAATTGGTTAAAATAACTTAACGACAGTTGCGGTTAATTTGCTAAAATAACTTAACGCTACTGGCAAGTAGCTGATCCTCCAGTGTGTAGTGAAAATACAATGTGAGCGTGGATTCTGCATTTAGTAAAAGCAGGGATGGAATTGTTACATATTTGGTACCTGTCACTGCAGTTTGTTGCACTTGTTATACAGTTAATTGTAGCATTGTATTTATTTAATTGAACAGTATGCGCAGTTAGCATGCTGCTTTAGTAAATTTGGTCAAGGTAGTCTGTGAAAATTAAGATAGGCTGATTATAATTCTGAGAGTGCCCACATGACCTCAGAACAAAATGACCCACATGTGGTGGATGACCTTGTGACCTCTGGGAAGTCTACACTGGACATTACTGACCAGAGTGTGCACTAATTATGCAGGCCAAGCAACTTCCCAGAATTTATTGGGGACACATGGACTAGAAACCGTATTGAATAACACCAATGTTGGTAATTATTTAAAACCCAGGGATGGAGACTATAATGTTAACTTAATTGTTGCTAAATTTTGAGAGTGAAATCAGAAAGACAAAAAACTAAATGTACAGTTTTATTGAAAACAAATTACACCTTTGCACACTTGATGAAATGGTTAGGCTGATGTCTAACCTTGGTTTCAATGGAGTTCAACAATACTGATCTGTAGTGAGCTGCCCAGGGTAGTACCTTTATAATCTGAAGGTGATTGCGTATTATTAATAATTTACCCAAGCTCTAGTAATTTCATGTGTCTTTTCTAAAATGATGAATTGTCCTGACAGTTTGGGTTTGTATTCAGTAGGCTGTCAGACGCTGTCTAGGCAATGCAAAGAGACAACATTATCACTAGAACATGAGCCAGACTGAGGTTTGGTTGAATGCCCAGAAGATATGGAACACTATATAGCATGTGTATGCATGCATAATGTGCATTAAGGCATACACATCATTAAAATGCCATGCAACCTTAACTCGACATCAGCAATCTGAAATACACCAGTTTTTCACAATATTTTAATATTACCAGGTACATGACATTATTAAAAAAAAAAAAACAGGAGCATTCCTGATTACAAAATTTTGAGATGTCAACACTCTCCATAAAATAAATAGTTTCAGAGCCAGTCAACCATGGAGACATTGTACAGCAATCTTGGGCGAGCATCAATACATATATATGGCAATTATGGGGAAATCTCCCCAGAGCTACGGCAAGGCATTGACAGTTTCTATACCATATGATTAGTCACCACCGTCAACAACGTTTGTTCTGATCAACTCACCTGTGCGATGTCTTACAATTATTCATTGGCCAATTAAACTAACACAGAGCAGGACAAAAATTGACATAATGTGTTTGCACCCATGAATACGCCGCCATTCTAATGTGAACGGTTACTGGCGCTGTTTAGAAAGAACCGCTGACTCTTTGATCAAAGTTTTGCAACACCCTGGCAGCATGCCCAGGGCATGCTTGGGACAGCTGGGCAGGTGTAGGGGGAAAAGGATGGTAGAAACAGGGTGGGGTCAATAAAAGGGAACTCGTTTAAAAGGAAGGTGGAAAAAGACCAAATAACTGATTAATACAAATGATTGTTTTTTATTTTAGAATTGACATCTTAATTATTTAATCAGATTCCTTCTATGGTTTGAAGTCAGGAAATATATGTGTTCAGTCATTTGCAGTGAGGTTTCAATTAGCTTCAAGCGTATGTTTTTATGTGTATTGTTAACCTCAGGCAGAAACATGTGATTTTTCTGATTAGTGGGGCTTGGAATCATATATCTGTGTTGAGCAGTGTTTACACTTACTGACAACATCACTCACAAGTGACTATTGTTTACCACAGATTGGAGGAATGTGGTATAGGACAGTGTGTGTGTATGTATGTATGTATATATATATATATATATATATATATATATATATAATATAATATAATTACACTCCCCTTGTTAACTTTTCCTGTGTCCATCCATGTCCTTGCACCAGTCTCCTCTGAGTTGCCCTTTGGTGGCGTGTTTGTATAGAAAAGTAATTATTTTAAGTTATTTACTTAGTAACATGTTTTCATTGCCATCTGTAGGAAACGTTTAGAAACACGTTTGATGGTAGAGTGAAGATATATTGTCCAGGCGGCACCATTGTGAATCCTTCAGTTTGTAAGACTGTTGTAATGGTGGTATGTTGTATTTTACATGTTGTTTCATGGAGTATGTAAATGGTGTTACAGTATGGATACTAGTTACAATAACAATTCTATAACAACAGGGTGATGAGACTGTAAATAAGTAACATTACGTATGGTGATGTGAGATATGGAACAATAGAGTTTTGTTACAATAGAAATATAGTAGTTACAGTAATGATACAGCAGTGACACAGTAATCAAGGCGTAACAATGCAGTAAAGACAGTAATGAATCTGTAATAACTCAGTAATGATTCCATAATGATGCAATAGAAATGAGATATAGTAAAACACCAATTGGTTCAGCCAGAATAACAAGAATTGTTGAATCAATTCTTCCAGTCAACAGTGTAGTTTGCCATCATTGGAAGGAATAACACGAAACCAGAATAGTATCCAGACTAATATTTAGCCAACGTCTGCATCCAACTACAGCTACTTGCTCAGTCAATACACGAGTCCATGTGTCAATACAGAATTCCTTCATTTGGCTTCTCCTCGTTTTATGCCATGTTTTCGTTCTCTGAAACTATTTCCGGAGCCTCTGCTGTATAGCATTATCTCTGCCTCAGCGTGATACCTGGAGCGGTGGTTAACCTAATGGGAAAAGGGCAACTTGCTGATACAGCATACCATGGCACCTCTGCAGATTAGTCTTTCTAGCGGATATGATAAACTAAGCCGAGATTATCTGAAAGGATGTGGGTAGGTAGACTTAGAGAGTTAGACTCACTTTGCGTGCATAAATACGCATAATTCTGTTATTCACGCATGTCATGGCTGTAGATGTAACTTTGACACTTGTGATGCAGAGATATTTTCCGATTTACCTAGCTAGACATTTAAATGTGCATCTCCATCAATAAATGTTTGGTTTTATGGAGTCAGTGTAGGTCTGCTGGCAGCCGTCCAAGGTGTTATGTTGTATTAATGGTTTTCCCTAATCTCGTAACAAATTCTCGTGCCCAATTTATTGGGAATGCGGAACAGGAGCACGACCCTGATAGTGCCAGATGGTGAAGGAGCAGATATATGTCTACACGCAGTGTTAGATCAACACCAAAAGTATCCAAAGTTGTGATATTTTCCACGGCAAGATAACGTGATAGTGCTAGAATGTTCACGATTTGCCTCTGTCCATGTCAGTATTTCACAGTAGGTTTATTTGTTGCCGCAACTTAGATTTAGAACAAAGATACTCGAAATAGCTTTCAAATATATAAAAATGTAAAGGTTGACCCTGATTTATACTTACATCAAGCAAGTGGGATGTATATGTCACTTTATGCTTATCAAGTATATTTTCTATTTTTGGTGTTGTTTAGTTTTTGTTTTGCTGCACCCACATATTCACAGAAAGATAAGATAATTAAACTTTCAAGTAGATTTCTCCACAATCATATAAATGTTGACACCACTAGTAAATGCTAATGCTCTACAGAGTCTGTCTGGGGTCAGTGGGGCGTGTCTTTATTATGGCTTGTTGCCCCACCCACCCTACACCCCCTGTTGGGAGGGGCAGAAGCAATATAAATAATGTGTCAGATCATGCCTGATATTTGAATGCCAGGAAATAACCTACATTTTACCTGACAGTTGTTTACGATAAGCACTGTAAGACATCTCAGCTGGAGCTTGTCTGGTGCCAGGGTCCTGCTGCTATAGTCATTCTCATAAATCAGTGTGACAGTTTAATGTTAGCTCAGAAATTACGTTATATTATATATATATATGATTAATTAATCAAATATTTAATTATACTAATTTTGTTACCATGAAGCATGACATTTGACTTCCATTAAAGAAAAACTTTTGTTTTGCAATCATGACAAGTGTTATTTGACAGCAGAATGTTGACTTGTAGAACTAACTTGACACAAACAAGATATTGTAATAAGAGAACTGAGAAACTGCATTAGAGACTTAGGGTCTAGGGATTTATTCAAAACTGAAGATGCAGACTATAATTTTGCATCGATTGAAAACTTATTTGTCAAGCATACTTGCTTGAAAAGAATAAAACTTCATATTGGGTTGAATTTAATAATTTCATCCATTGTTTTTACTTCCAGTGATCTGTTTCAGGTCTTCCTTGAGTCAGAATTAAATATATTGCTTGTTTAATGGGTTATAAGTGAGCTACTATTACCTACCGTGCTCCTTCTACTAAAAAAGTCTGATCTTGTCAGTTAATTGCATTTTTTCTTAAATCCCATGTCCCTTGGAACATTCTGTTTCCAACAATGTTTGTTCCTTACAGAAGAAGACCAGTATTGACAATACATTAATGTACTTTCCCTGTAGTTTAATCCAAAACCTGGAATCAACTCCCTATCAATGTAAAATCAACTGAAACTATAGCCATATTTTACAGAAAACTTAAGATATATTTGTTTTAAATCACTGTCCCTATGTGGCACCCCTGAACCTATAGTCCTAAGGACACAGGCGTTGTGGAAGTTTACTGTTATTAATCTTACTATGTAACATTAACTCTAACTTCTGTCATCTCGTTCGTTGCAGATGAATTTCGAAGTCGGAACAGCTGCGAAGGGGACAAAATGGCGCTGCAGTGCCAGCGATCAAAACGGATTGCCATCTACTCCGCCATGTTCGGACGGTCACCGAAGATCAATTCCGGATGTCCAGCAGGTGGAGCCACAGACACAGGTAACAGGGTTGTCTTCTTAAAAAAATCGTTTCTGATTCAAGATAGTCATGTGATCATAATGATCGCAACATCTGCAGCAGCTACTTCCAGTGACAGATGGCTCCATCTGTTTTGATTTCTCAGCGGTTTGTATCAATATTTTAAGAAGCTAATTGGAATTTACTTATTTAAGACAAACAATGTGACCATGTTGTTAAAACCACACCCATATATAACTACATTTTTAGTGCCCTAAAATTGCATATAATCTTTGTTTTATTACCCCTTTAGAATTAGGACAATGTTTTGTTAGTTCTGTACATGAACATTCAAGATTTATTGAAGCCTTTTGATTACATTACATAATATCACGTAATTCTTAGAGTGTGCCTGCAGTAATTAATGATGATGCCCACATATAAAATTTAAAGGAAATGAATGTTAGCATCTGTTATTTACTCAGGAAATGTGTCAGGTTTAGAATATGTTATCAGCGATAACAGCTGTTTGGGCTTCTTGGTGTGTTATACAAATTGACAAAACTGCATTAAAGAGGGTGACGTAAAAGTTACTGTTTTAGGTAGCGAAAAACATTTAACATATATATATATATTTCATAATATATGTTTGCATCGATGCTTCCCAGAGAAGCTGAGGTAGCGTTCGAATGAACAGGAAGTAAAAGGCAAAGTGCTTTGACCTGTCCTGAGGATTAGATTCTTAACTATATAAGAATTTACTTTTTGTATTGAAAGTTGCAATTTTAAAGGCTCCACCTGAATAATTGTTTTCTCATTTGTTATATTTCACGCTATTTTAAATAGCAAAGTAATCTTTCAAATTTTTTTAACACGATAGCCCATTTTGTATTTAGTTTTGGTGAAAACCTTCGAAGATTTAATATTAGAAATCACTTAAATTAGAATAAAAGTAGGATGGTTTATATTTTAAAATCTACCAACTGTTCAAATGTTGCCTGATCTAATGGTAAACTTAATTATGAGACAATCCAGTGAAACATATGCATTCTTTGTCTTCAACTCATTTGATAATAGTCAGTTTCCTCGATGGTACAGAACACAGTCTATGATTTGTGATTCATAATGTTGCACACTGTTGAGACTCTGACATCTCTGACCCCCAGCAATCATAAATCATATAATTTATTGTTACATTTACATAACAATTTCTCCTTTCATAATACACTAATTGTTTCACTTGTGAATAAAATGCGCCTGTATTGTGAGTGCCGTTCCAAGTGGCCGAACACAGCACTTTGATGAGCTGGAGTAAGGTCATGCATCAACGCCTTCGCTGTTGATACAGGTGGCATTGTTGTTTACATACATACACTGCCTCACCTGTATGTCCAAGAACAGCAGATATTCACAGCTATATTTCAGAAAAGTACAGCTGTACTTTTATATATAAAAATACTGTGTATATATTTACTGAAATTGTACTACTAATTGAAGTTAACGTAGTTGTGATCATGATAACATTAATACAGCTTGTGTGTCTTTTATCTTTTTAAAAGGGCTATGTCAATTTTTTTTAAATGGCGGTACAGTATAGTATTGACCCATCACCATTTACTTACCCCTAAACAATTTAAGCTACTCAGCCATTTCAACACTGCATTTAACTCTGTGCCAGTAACTTCTGTAGTTTAACTCAATATTATGGCTGCAGTAACACAGTTTATCAATAAGACCATCATTATAAGTTTACATTCTGAAAGTTGCGTACTCAACAAGTAACACACCAGATAGTTAGGATAACTTTTAATTTCTCAGTCGTAAACCTGACAAATACATCATTTGAAATGAGCATAATGCCAAATAAACTTGCAGGTTTGTCTCCTTTGACAATGTTTACAAAGACTATCACTGGCGTTATTTACTTATTATGATCACCACCAGCTATATCGACAGTATAGATCACTAATATTATTAAAAACAATCCGTCAGAATAAGTTGTTAATTAACAAATCACCGTTGATGACATAAAAAACGTCATCCATTAGTACTGCCATTGAAGATTTTTGCAATCGGTTACAGAAAACTTGCTTAAATCTTGAAACAATTCAACAAGTCACTATTGAAATATAAGCATCAGCCATAAAGGCGATAATATTATATAACATATGTCTCCAATAACATATAATTGTATGTAAAAACGATGAATAGCAGACATTGTCAAAGCCGCAATAGCGACCTCGTTATGTTCAAGTGTCACACACTGTGTGACGGCAATAGCGAACAGATGTACTGAAATGTTAATACATATTGCTGATGCAATGAGTTAAAAATAGATTTTGTGTGGTAACCCAAGTGGAGCCATCACCCACCCAACCACCCACCAATGTCCGTGACTAAATCTCGCACCTGCTTCTGTTATTCCCTGTACAGAGTTAAAAGGGAATTTCTGCAAGAGGATCATCTATCAGAATGTCACACAAAATTAAGGAAGAAGTTTCAAAAAGACATGAAGGTCGTGGAGAACACGAGTTAGGATGAAAGTTGGTCATCTGTTTGGCAGGTGATCACCCTCAACCCCGGAAAGGCATTACTGGCGTAGACTCCCCCCTTTCTTGCCCTCTGTCTCCTCTAAACCTTATCCTATAAATGTCAAAATTCCTTTTCAGCACAATGAAGGAGATAAATCAAATGAAAGTTATTAATATGGTTGGTTACTGGTTGAACGTATTGATCAAAGTATTAATAGATAGACAAATTCAAAGAGGATATGTTAATGATGGAATTAATTCCAACAGCACAACAGACAAATGGAACAGATTATCTGCTGATTGTGTCAATGCTAGCAGAGCGAGAAAATAATGCAGACTTATTTCTTGTGAAACTTTCTATATCCGAATTACCTTAGTCTCCATTCATTTCCTTGACCTCCCCTTTCTCACCTTAGATAACTGAGTCGCCATGGCAACTACTGCTCTGCTGGCAGATTGCAGATATGTTTCTTCCTGAGGTCTACTGTTATCTCTGTTATCTGACATTTTACATCGACACCTCATGAGGAGGTCTAGCTTTCATGTTTCATTCTCACCAGAAGAATGTCAGGTTCAGAGTCTTGCCTCACCTACACCAGTCTGTGTTTGGGGGCAGACCTGGCATTAGATTGTCAAACATTCAACAAAATGGTTCGAGTGACTTTTAAGGTCAATCGCTGGATAATTTAATTTTGAGGACCATATGCCAGATAAACATTGTTATGGAATTAAAACTTTTTTACTACATTAGGTGACGTATAAAAGTATTGTAATGTGTAAAAGCAAGATTTAAAAGTAAAAAAATAACACATTTTTATATGATTGTCTTAATATTACCATCCGAGGTAGAAAAGTAAGTACTGGATTGGGAAAGAATAGGAATAATATGACAGTGTAATAGCCCAAATTAAACAGAAGCTCCGGAGAAGTCCATCTACATTCTTGTACACCAGAGAATATCTGAAGGAGTTTTAGACGCAGGACCATGTCATTTATACTCATCAAAAAAATTCTTTTTAAGTGCTGCTGCAACAACTGAGCAAAACAGTGCACATGACACATCTCCACCATGGGTGGGAAAACACGTCCACTTGTGTATTCCAGCCCACAATGGAAGACGAAAGTGGAGCCCCAGTGAGTGGGTGGTGTGTCACACTCACTCGACATGTCACCTCAGTTTATACATTGCACCCTGATACGCATGACATTTCAGTCAATGTGTTGCCATGACAACATAAAAGAGATTGCCAGTTTTCTTTCTGCTTCCTTCATCTGAAATAGTCATTTGTCAGCACAAAGTATTAGTTAAGTTAATTGTTATGGAATGTTAAGCAGTTGTTTGTGACGTTACACTTCTTTCTATGATTGTTTGAAATTTCACAAACTGTCTACAGTACAAATCAGTTACGGATGTTTTACATAACTTGGAAAAAGCTCATAAAATGTGCAGCGTTGCAGAATCTGTTCCAAAAATATATATCTTTGGCTGTAGTCTGATAACAGTTCTTCAGGATGCTGTCCACTGCATCTCGGTATGAATTCATCCACAGGATGGGAGTTTTGTAAGTTTAGTCAACACATGTCGAGCCTCGTTCAGTTTGAAAGAAAATATAATTATGGTAGAAATGTGTTTTACCAGAAAATCTATTGACGGTTGGCCCCAAAACAGATGAGAGATTGTCCACAGCAACAGACAAAAGAGAGTATATTGGCCCCAAATGGGTGGGAGATGGGTGGTTGGCCCCAATACACAGATGGGATATTGGCCTCAATACACAGGTATGAAATGGGCAATACATAAGCTGAAGAATGGAAATTGGACCCAAAGTATACAGGTTGGGAAATGGGGGATTGGACCCAAAAACAAGTGCAACCCCTGTCACAAGCCATCCAGTCCACTCAGTAGAGGTATCAATCAGGTGGACGTAGGAACAATGGTTGCTTTGTTTCCAGCTGTTGTTGGTTGAGTCAGCCCGAGAGCTTCTCCTTAAAAGTAAAGTCCTGTTTCCTTCAACTTCTAATGTTTCGTTGCAACGGGTGTTTCACCACTCAAAAAATACTTTCAGTTTTTTCACCCCCAGCCTCCATCCATTTTAACTGGCACCTTTTAAGAGAGGAACTCCACATTAAAAAGTCAGTTTAGTGAGCATTCGCTGATGGTCAAATTAAAGTCAATAACATAATAAAAATGGTAACATTACTTCCACCTATGTTGTCATTCAGATTGTGCACGTTACCTGAAAAGGGGTCAAAACAAAAGCAGTAATTTTTATCGTATTTACTGATAATTTATTTAAAACTAATTTTAATGAGTAAAATGTCTTAATTTGTTATGTGACTTATTGTGTCCTTTCGTGTATTGATCTAATCCTTTTCAAGCGTTGTGTCTGGTTGTGCCTCAGAATAAGATGTTCTTGCTGCAGATTGTCAGGCAAAGTGTGCGCTGCAGATTGTCATGAGGTTCTGTCATGGCCACCGACGTTGCAACCTCTTTGCCAATGAGCAGACCTTTGGCAACCCATGTGCCCCCGACACTCCAAAGTATCTCAACGTTGTCTATGCTTGTGGTAAGTATAAGTACCTATGTTCACCAGTCCCCATAGAAATATGCATCAATGTTTTTGTTGCATCCTGTGTACAGAAATCAGACAGTGAGTGTCTGTTTTGGTTATCCAGAACCATCCTTTAAAGGTGAAACAATTTTTTTACAAATCAGAAAGCTTGCAGGATGTGTAGTATTTCATCCCAGTTGGATTGTGGGATTAATCAACTTTAAAGTGCAGCTTGTGGTCATCTCAGCCTGTTTTGGCAGAAGCTATGACTACTGTGTGAATGTATTGTACATAATTTGAGTACTTTATAGGTGCAACATTGATATTGCAGACTATGAGTCAGGATTATTAAATGTTGTTTGGCATGCAGCATGACTTCATTAAAATATTTTTTAAAGAACATTCTGTGTGATACGTGTGTGTTGTTCAAACAGTAACCTGTGATGTAGATATACCGGGTAGTTGAAAATTGATGACAATTATCGAAAGGTGATTCCTTGAATAAATAAAGTTCTTAATGCAATAGTCTACCTAAGTGGTACAGTTATTTTATTACGTTTGGCGAGAAACATATACTCTATGATTTCATCCAACTCAAGTGAATTTATAGCAATGGTAAATGGTAATATGCTGGTTTGGTCTCTTCTCTGTGTGACTTGTTTGTCTTAGTGAGGATCCTGGCCAACTACATATTGCTTACTTACAACTGCCTTTCTTTGAATTACTTGGACTCCTTCTTTCAAAAATAAATGCACCAGTGCAGGTTTGTGACAAATTGCTCTGATGCATTATGGGGAGAGATCATATATGTTGTATAACAGGTCAAAGTTGTGTGAACTTTTGCAAGTTCATGCACCAGTTCCGACATACATATTTGTGAACTATCACGTAGTTGAATCAACCTATGTGACACACTGTGAATATAGTTGTGCTGATAACATGAATTATGTCTTCAAAGCTAAAAAGCAACCAGCATTTAAATTCTGCTTTTCATCAGTAGTTGGGTTGAGTGTTTATCCGTCAGTCAAGCTGGCAGCAGTTCTTGGTAAATTATGATTTGTGGTTTGATTGCTAAATTGTTGATACAAGAAGCTGGGGCAGTAATTCAGCAACCTGTGTGTTGGATTGCACAAATGGGGTTAATCTTTGTAATCTTTGACCTGGCCTTAACAGAAGCTATTTATGTGAGTTTTCTGATGATAGTATTAGCTGCAATGTGGGTGGCATTTAGTAGCTTTGATTATGTTCATAGCTGCTTGGATGAGGGTTGTTACTGCATCAGATCATACTTGCATGCGTGTGTACATGCATGTGTGCATGCATGTATTATGTATGTGTGTATGTATGCATATATGAGTGTGATTAGGTACATTACAGTTTTAATGTCTGAATGATCATTTATAGCGTTGAGGGTGTTTTGTAGGTTTTAAAATAGACCAGGTAATTGGGCACCAGAATTTCTCGGTAAACTTCAGGAAATGTTCATTCTATCTGGGAGCAGTAAGCCATCGCAGTCATGTGAACATAATATTAAATCTGGGAGCTGGCTCTCTCACTTTTAGCAGACATTTATCAAGATGAATCATATACAGGCACTCCATAATCCACGCCGTATGCAACACAGATAATGTGGCAAGTGGACACAACAGTGGCGCCACATGGTGTACTAAACATGACTTATACAACTTACTAGTTTGAACATTCATGATGACAATTTAACTTGGTCTGACTTTCAAGTTTGTATTGTATTTACAAACAAGTTTTGTGAAAAGAACATGAAAAGTCAATGTATTTCTAACGGTTTGTCATAAAGTTACCATCTAACCCGCAGGTTAGGGTTTTTAAAGTTGATGTTTTGATCTATCAATAATACAACTATAAAACAAATGTTGCATTTTAGAATGTCCAACACAGCGTTTGTATTGTAAACAGTGTTTACGCACGATGTTTGTTCAAGCAAATCATACTTAATACACCATTACATACACGTGTTTGCTATCTGGTGTGTATTCATTCTCATCAAACACCTAGCAGAAAACTCAGGCAATGGCTTCTGAAAAAATAAATTTTCTGTTTAACACATAATGTTTGTTTTTTTAATAAAAACGCTTTTCACCCCATGCCTGAACTTTGACCTCCTCTGTTTGCAGTGCCGAAGCGAATACTCAGGGAGATGAAGCAAGGGGATAATTTCCCCTACACCTTCTGCAACGTTGGGCCAGGCAGTAATGCCACCTGGCAAGAGCCATCGGTACCAACAACAGTCTCGTCTTCGGTTTCAGTGTCACCGTCATCCAAAGGTACAGTTCTGTTAACCACCCAATGAATAGACAGTACACAAACTGTAACCTGATACAGAAGTTTTGAACTTTGAAATGATTGGTTGAAATTTCAGCTCGATATTGCAAGAATGCAGAGATGTGAGTCCACGTACAGATACACTAAGAAATGCTGTTTTATAATATAAATATGCTCTTCAGAAATGGTCTTTAAAACTGGATTACCCGGTAGTCCTTATGAATAAGACTGTTCCTTAATATGTTTCACCAGTGTTGCCGTTTTAGTAACCTTTTGTAGGCTCATAATTATCCTTACTTATTTAAGAAATCATCACTATTTTGAGTGATGTTCAACAACACTGCTATTGTAACAAATTATGCGATATGAATTGTATTAAATGGGACAGTTTAACAAATGTCTCTCATCCTCTGTATTTTTTTAGCAAATAATATTAGGCCAGATGACATCATGGCAGAAACGACCCCCAACATGACCTCTGATGATGCAGTAGCTGCGGTTCAGCAGCGGAAAGTTGGCCTAGTCAATGATTGGATGTTCACGTTCCAATATGTGAAAGGTAAAGTAATACTTTGATATCACTGATACTTCCTGATAATATAACAGTAATATTTATTATTTTATATTAGTAAACATAATAATGTAATAATATAATTAATATTCAAGTGGGAATATTTTTTCTTCAAAGCGAGGATTATTATCTGTAATGATTTGTACAGCGTTTGTTCAAATAAAATATGTTAGCAAACAATGCAATATTATATTGTCATTAGTTGAGCAAACTTCTGTGAACATTTACACTGTTATTATACTAAGCTGGTTTTGTTTACAGAAAACCGAGAGAAAGTGATACTGTACTTGGTACTCGGCGTTTGCTGCGGGACTATCTTTGTGTTGCTCGCCCTCGTGCTGAAGCTGTCTGTTTGGGGCAAGGATCGCAGGAAACAGCATCACAGGAAACTGGAGATCTCGGATCCGATCCACAGTCCCGGATCCCATGAAAACCAGAGTCTCCTGGACATGACTGACCACAGCGACGGCATCGAGATGCTCAGCTATCGCCAGACGACATTCAGCCGCCCGACGCCGCACATGCGTAGTGACACGTCGAGTACAACGTCACCACACAGTACACTCAGTCGGCCTCCCCCACACATGAGGAGCGATTCGTTTGCACAGCGAGGCGGGTTCAACCGGTCGCCGTCGCCAACAAGTCCACGACACGAATCGGGGAGTTCATCGCAGAATAGCCCATCGTCACCCGCCGGCCCAACAGGGCAGCCCCAAAGTACGTTTGGGCCGAACTACGAATCAGCCGGTGACATTGGGATGCCACAGTCGCAACGGCAGAATTCGTACCCAGGAACCGGACCAGAGCCCATTTTGACAAGGGACGCAAACGGGTCTTTGCCACGGAGCAACCAGATGCCGCCAATACTCAGGAATAGTCGCCAGCGGACTTATGGACAGCCGCAGCAGCCACCACCCCAGCAGGGGGCGCCACGGACGCTACGAAGTGAAAGCCCGTACAGTTCGCTCCCGCGCAGTTCTGTCGCTCAGGAACCACGAACGCTGCGCAGTGAAAGCCCACAAGGGTCGTTGCCACGGAGCTCCGTAACAATGCAGTCACCTCGACCGGGAAACAATCACATCACGTTCGCTCAGCCACGACACCCGAGCGATCCGTACTCTCCGGTGCTGCCACCTGCTGGATATGGCTCACCAGTGAAGCCCGATTCGAACCACCGGGATATGTACGGCCAGCCCATGTATCGGAACAACAACGGTCCAGCGAGCATGACCCTAGGACCCAATGCGGGGTTTAGCTTACCCCCTCCGCACCTGCGGAGTGATAACAGGGCACACACCCTCAGTTATAGGTAATGACAGTCTCCTAGGTAGCTGATCATTGTCTGTGAACTTCGGGCGGGAAAGATGGCATTATGGGGTATTTATTGTTCGTGTACATGAATTATGATGTTGAAAATTCACAAACATTGCTGCTTGTCGTTTGGTTAATCAGGCATCAAACGTTGTCTTAAATAAATTCTTAGGATGTTTATCTAAATTCCAGAAAATTCAAAAATAATTTAATATGATTTACTCCTTATACATTTTTGTTGCTTTTTAAACTTATATTGAATTATTTAATTTAAGTTGCCTGGCCAGGACGGTACAAAAAGATAGTGCAGATCTATATATCTCTAACTGGTGTTTTTTAAATTGTTTTAACAATGTCACCAAATTAATGTTTTCTCATAAGAATGACAGTGATCATCTATTTTATAGTGGCAGAGGAAGCTGCGTAGCTTTGTGTTGATTTTGTCACCATGTGTTCAGTGTTTTTACCTCAGTGGGAGCAAACATGTCTTTGTTGAATGAGCTTTAATTAACCAATCAGTAGGATTGGTCTGGTTTTATGCCTCGTACAAATCGTGTGTCTTCCACGTTATTGGCGATGTCGCTTTGCATATGTTGCTCAGAGAGCCTTGATTTTTATATTTCATATCTTAACTACGATACTGATAAAACATTTTTTACACATTACACCATCAGCATTCTGTGAGGATAAAAAGGGTGAGAATTATATACTTTAGACATTACAGGTCAATTTTATTAAATAAATTTATGATGTAATTGTTCATGCTTAATTTTAAAGGAAATTAATTTTATAATGATTTCAATTGGTTGAATGATATGAAACTATTTATTGGTTAAAATTCTTCAATTTTCAAGATGTTTCGATGTCATTATTCATCTAAATTAGCAATGTTCTTCATGTAAATTAACAGCGATATTCATGGAAATATTACATTTCCCCCTGCAATCTGTCATATGTAATCATGTTCCATGTGCTGTGTAAAAATGATCTGTAAGTAGCAGATTTTAATGCGGTATATAAAGTAATGTACAGTAGTATTTATTTGTTATTCAGTTAGTAACTGCGAATAATTTGTAGTTATGTACATGCATTTATATTTGGACGATTTATAACGCTGCTGCATACTCTCAGTGACTACCATTACCAGAGTGTCCTGTTTGGTGTATGCTTTATATAAACAGCCAAATGGCAGAGATGTGTTAATATTCAGCAACGTTATGTAAGGGTAAATATGCAACATTGTTTCCACACCTAAGGGATCTGTATAAGACACAAACACATTTAACTGGCAAAATGTACCTGATGTGCGTTAGGGAAATTGTGGAAATCATATTTTGTGATGTGTATGTGTGGAATGTTGCATGCAAGTCCAAACAGATGCCACTATTAGGCTGAGGAGTGCAATACAAAGTGGACTTAAAACAGAATAAGTATTTAAGGAAACTACGCCAGTGCATAGAATCATGTGTGGGAGTGTCATTTTGTACAACTCCTAAAAGTTTTTTTGAAACGTGCCATGTGCAGTTTATGTCTTTATTGGAAAGTAGGTGATGTGTTTTGCAAGAAAGAAAATGACAAAAAGGCAATATAAATTGTTTGCAAGCAGAATCAAATTCCTTATAGGTGTGACATTTGTTAAGACTATTACAGTGTACAATATAATTTTTTACAATTTCAAAAAAGGTTATGAAACGTTTGCTGTGTGCAGTTTATATGGTTTGGAAAATAGGTGACACTGTGTTTTGTAGGAGTTTTACACAAGAACAAAACGAGAGGGCATTATAATTTTTCTCCTACAGAAAGGGATTTGTTTACAAAATGTTTTGTAGTTTTTATGCCTTGTAAAATATGGCACATTCTCTAAGGAAGAGGCCTATTTTATTAATCATCTACACAAAAGCAGATGTTGCTGAAAAGATCCTTATTTAGAATTAAGTTTATGCACCATTTTGTTAAGTACAATGTAGTCTGACATATGTTAAATATATGTCGTATAAACAACGAAATATAGTGGAAATGTATAGAAAAGTTGTATATACAAACTTAATATATTATATCGTGTAGTAGTGATGTTTTGTAATATATAATCCCTGGTTGTGACGCACCAGTTGTATTATATCATGTTGATACGAGCATGGCTGGTGTATAATGTAAATGTGTAAAATTGGGAAAATAGCATTTCCTACGTATATCCATAAATCTAGTACTACTGCCAGAACAACTTTTTTAAGTTATCTATTTTTTTAAATCTTCTGTATTTACATGCACAAACACTTGACACATGATCATTAACCAACCCGCATTCTAATCAGATGGTTTTATATTTGCCTTTATCAAATTGCCACAGCAGCAAAGTTGAAACCTTGAGAAACATCTTGGCAATATATTATGTAGTTATGTACGTTATGATAAAAAATGATATTTCAGCTTTAAACAAAATTTATCACTGTCTGTGCAAATTAATTTGTTGCAAAATTGTGGGTGGTTGAATGGCCCTCCACTTGAAGAATTGATTATCTACAATAGCAGTGGATCTCATATAATATGGAAGTTGTTCAGTCATGTTCAATCTCAGAACTTTGTTCCATGTAAAAGTAACATATTGCACGGGTAGGGATTTTGTCAGATATTATTTCTTTTGGATGCAATGATCGACATCAAATCGAAGTATTTACCATTCAATCCAAAGCATATTGTCAGGTTAACGCAAGTAAATGGTTAGAAACATTTGTAAGAATAATCATTGAGTATGTCAACACCGCCTTCTCATATGCCTTATACTGAAAAAGTATTGTTTGATATGCTTGCAGGGCATCAGAAATAATTACTATTATTTTGAAAGAAAAGAATTGTGAACGACTGAATGAATTACAGGTGCTGTACCAGTTTACATGGTTTGAACTAATAATAACAAGTTTGGGTCTTTCTTAAGGCAGAAACGGCAATATCTACTTGAATTGCTGCAGTGCATGGCAATTGCTGTTTGAATAACTGCGTTGACTGCTTTGAACAGGGTTTACATTGTAACTTACTGTGCACCCATATACACATATTGTGCATACATGTATAATGTAACAATCATAATAAACTAGCTTATTATTTATAAACAGTTTTTATCTTGTCAACAGCATGATCCAGACATAATATACACGATCGCATTGTAACATCTTCATCTCCTGTACTATGCAAACGACATCTGGAAATCCTGTCCGCAACTATAACGTGCTGCCACCTAGCATTTTTAAACAGCACAATTTTGTAAAGCACATAGTGGCCACCAGATGGAACCACTTGCCCAGTCGTAGGCTTTACATGTACCAATTAAGCCAGCTTTTTGTGATACACAAAACACAACATTTTATATAAAACACTACTCAGCAACAAAAGGTCACCTCAAATATATTACAAATAATTACGTAACTGCAAGAACTAATTAAAACCAGGAATGTCTTACCACACATTAAACAGCTAGGCAATCCATAACATTATATCACACATTAATGAAACATTATAACTGGATCAAAGTAAGAATATATACAGGAAATTGATGTGTATAATGACACATTTTCACCACAGTTAACAGATGACCCAACCTAGTGTCTTCACAACGTCTGGCTGAATGACAGTAAATACTTACAAACACCACCCCACCTCAATACTAACCCATTCAGAGATTTTTGCAACTACATGTGTGCAAACATGAATCTGTATGAAAAACGTTCAAAAATGTCTGGGCGCACTTTGGTAAGACTGCTGATTTGGACGCACTTTGGTAAGATTGCTGATTTGGACTCACTTTGGTAAGACTGCTGATTTCTGTTATTTTATTTATTTGCTACCTGCGCTGTAGCAGACGTATGTTGACAACAGACATCACAGTTTCTCGACACGGTTTGGTTAGGCTGAATTTTGTGCTACAGAGATGGACACAGTTTTAACTAGCATTCCATTCCAAAGAGCCAAAATGTATCTATGACAAGATCAATTACCAAATTTGTGTACATCATATCTACATATTACTTTCCAGTGCAACGTCTTCCATGAAAACAACCTTGTCAGTTCCCCATTTATTAATACTAATTAATGTATCCACACAGCATGTAGCACTACAATTAATTTTTTTAAACTGGCAAATGTGACTACTCAATATATCCAGGGCAAATGGTCCAACAACAAATGGTGGAATTGCTCAATAGGGTCACCTAATTCACTAATAACACTCACAACCGCAGTATATTAATTAGTGTTGGTAATGCAATGATCTAAAAGTGCTGCCACCTCTTGACTCAAGTTGGCGATTTTTGGCATTGTGGATAAATAAAGACAAGGTAATTTTCAAAATAAGGTGTCCGCTCCAACATTGTAATTCTTATTTAATATGTTCTTATGACTATAATACATATCTTAAACGTATACTGCTTGCCACACAGTGTGTACAGTTACTTTATTAAGCTCTTTACAATGATTGCAATTTCAACCTTGCAGTGTATTCAAGTGGTACACAAAACATCCAGTTTCAAAACAACCTTGATTATCAATAATACCAAGGCAAACCAAGTTAGCTGCAATACCATTTCATATTTCACATTCAAAAATTCTAGACAGATTTCCTGTTACAAATTACGTTGGTGGCAACTGAGCAGACACCCTCATTTTAAACCACTTTCCCTTAACAATAACCCTTCCCTCTTCCCCCTTGGAGGATGTCTGAACACTGGAGGTATGTACAAGCTGGTGGGTTTACTTCCCTCCGCCCCACTTGATGTTGGTGAGACCCTGAAACTGTTTCTTGAGGGCCTGACTGTCGGCCCACTGCGAGTCGAGGTACGCATCTTCTGCATCCGCATCCAACTTCTGTTGATGTGAACAAAACTCACAATGAGAACATGACAGCAGGGCTAGAGTGTATGTGAAAGTACTGTATCATACTGACCGTATGGACATAGGCAGGTACAAATAATTGAATATTCAGGTGTTTTAAACATATCTGTTTGTGCGCAAAACTATACAGAATAGAATTTTAATGTATTTTGTTCAGATTATTTTACTGATTAAGACTCTGCATACATATTTTAGTAATCCAGATGGATTAGTTAATGAAACCATTACAAAATGTGGCAATCCCAAATCCTATAAAAACGAGACCAGGCAGAAGTAAGATTGTGCAAAGTGTGGTTAAGGTATACCTGATTTTTATAACGTGTATACAGTGGTTCCTAACAAGTTTCTTTAATTTCACACAGCACTTAGTAATGAAAAGTGGCAATTTTTTTCCACAATACTAAACAATCCTGCCTATTTAGCAATAGTACTATTTAAACTTGAGTCTTACCTTCATTTCCTCCTGTTTCTTGTAGTAATACGCCATCATCGCCTTCTTCTCTTCGTCACTGATCACTGCCTCCCTCCCTGGGGCCCTCCCTGGCCCCTCTCTACAGGTTAGAAATCAACAACATCAACATCAGGAACATCACAATACTTGAACGGCCTCATATTCTGAAGAATGGCGACAGAATAGCGATCCTGATTTAGTTTTGTATCATAAGAATGATGTCATATACAGCACGACAATGTTTGATAATTGAAATTTACATCAAAGCGGAAGAGACTACACTAGATGATAGGATGGTTTTCTAACATGGAGCAATGACTGGTGACTGACTGTATTTCGGCCAGTCAAACAGCGATTGTCATTACATGGTAACACTGGTCAATTCGGGTATTCTGTGACACTCCGCCATTACAGAGACAAAAAAGATGAATTACACAGTATTGATTCAATTTGATTGTTACTGAATTAACCATTGGCACTTGTTTAAAGACTTGCCATAAATGAACTTAGACTTAGGCAAAACAAAGAGTTTTCCTTATTAAATTTACATCTTAAACAGTATTTCATTCTGCTCTGAATGTGCAGCTGTTATGTGCTTTAGATTCATGCCAACACTGTAAACACCCATGAATGATGAATCACCCTGAAATTGATATAAATAAAGTTTATTCATTATTATTATTACTTTACCCACATTCACCAAGCACACACGACTCCTCACCTTCTGCAGTTTACAAACAATCTTTGTCTTCTCATTCTTTCCTACAAAGTCACACAACTTCTTTCCCCGGACCATCTCCTTCCCAGCCCACCAGAGGGAGGCAGCGTCTGGTTCGATGACCTCCAGCGAGGCCTGCCAACACAAAACATTTTACAAAATGAAAAGATATCTCTGTTGAACAAACACATGCAAAATGGTCTTACTGTGCGGGAATTTTTAAACGCATTTTTGCAAACATCATCAAGAACAGACAAAACGTGACAAGTTAGAGTGACTAACACGCAGTAACAAACTTATAAAATATTCGTTAAATATATCTGTTTTCATTGTCAGAGAAGACAAACAGCTGGTCAAAAAAAGAGGTTTGTCAGAGAGTGAAATGTGAAATGCTTTGAACAGACCAATGTGTTATCCTGGTATTGACTATATCTACAGAGAGATATCAAACAGTAAAAAATATATATATATATATATATATATATATATATATATATATATATATGCCACCAACTATATTAAATCTCTCAATGAATGCATTCTTTCGTCCATATTTAACCTTTTATGTTGTCTTCATCAATCTGAAAACTTCTTTTTGTTAATTTCTTCAATATAGAGATACATATTTTAGAAGTTCTATGTACACATGCTGGAGATCCCAATTGTACACATGATATTTGTATTGTATTTGTGTACCCTATTTTTAATAATTATTTTAATCACTTATTCAATTGTTTTCATGGTGTATTTATTTATTTTTATTACCCACTTATTTATTCTTTTACTTCTACCCCACAACTGCTTCAATTGCATTTTATGTATTGTACTATCAATTTTTTTCAATTGTATTATATGTATACATATTGTGTGTGTGTGTGTGTGTGTGCGTGCGTGCGTGTGTGCGTGCGTGTGTGTGTAAGGTACCTGATAAGAATGATCACTTGTGGTGATACCACTGTCCAATAAACCAACCACACCCACCTGTGTACCAGCGAGATCTTCCTCATTGTCAAATTCCATCTTAATAGGGTCATGGGGAGGCAGACCCATGGGGTAAACTATCATGACGGCGCCCCGCAAGATGTCCAGTGCCTCCTTCACATTGCTGTAGGTCAGCTCCTTGTTTGCGACAACATTTTTCTGTCAATCAAGCATAGGAGATTACTAAATAGTTTCTGATATTATTATTAAGATTTGTCAGTGATAAAAAACCAAAAGGTATCAGTAAAGACACGAATGGCTTCCACAGAAGCTGTTTACATGTAAAATGGTACTTATGATTACCCCCCGGTAGTTCAAGAATGGCTAAGAATAATTTCTGGCTGTGTATAAAATGCAGTGGTTTGTTTGGTGGACATAAACGGGGCAGACAAAGAAAAAGGAATTACTGCCATTCATCTATCACAACTGGTAGAGTCTGAGTCTGGTACCAAAACGACATCCTCTGTCACAGGATAGATGAGGAGCATAAGATATCACCATCATTGGGGCCCGCTGTCATACGCAAAGTCAGTAGAAATACTTCACAAAATGACAAACAAAGATGGGACAAAGAAACAGTGAATTGGAGGGGGTGATGTTAACAAGTCAACATCACAAAGTAAAATACTGTTTTATGTACCTTTGAAATCATATCTTTTGCCTCTTTTATCGTTTTCTTCAATAGCTCAGCCATCTTTTCATTAGGAGCTAAAACAAATACACAGCAAACATCAACATCATTAGCTGTACCCACTGAACTGTCTACACTCTACACATTAAACAGACAACAAGTGACTAAAAAGAATCCTCAATATGTTGAATTAGGTAGCAAGTCAACAGACCACGAGAAAAGAACACTTTTCATGGATGGACTTATAAACAAACGCTAGATATTTTTTTTACAATAGATGATATGTGTGCGAGACTGATTAATTTGAAATACATAAATTGCTGGAAAAAGTAATACATTCGGTAATCATTAGGACTTTTGTCTGTGAAGTTATTCTGAGGTCCATGATGCATTTTGTCTATAAGGGGTAGTGTCCAGGAAGGTTTTTTCTGTGAGGGGTTTTGTCTGTGAGGGTAAGAATAATGAATGATGTCTGTGGGGGATTATGTGAGTGGTTATACCCACAAGGGGTGTTGTCCATACCCCACGATACCCCACTTCTACTCACCCATGCCATTTCTCCGCCCCATCTTGTCTTTCTTACACGTGTGTCCTCCACTAGGTACGCACTTGTCTGCCCACTCGTCTCTCAGGTGTAAGTCTTCTATCTGGTCATCTGTCAGCCCCTGCATGTTCGGGGGCAGTGTGATTCCAACATCCGCAAGTTCTTCTATTTCTGTAAGCACCACAGCTCATGTTGACACAGAACACAAGTAGCAATAAGTTAGTAGTAGTTATAATACCATATGAACAGTTTAACCCCACAATCTTCAATCATTACTACAAATATATATAAATATTTGGTGTTTTTTTGGTATAATACCATAGCAAAAGTTCCCAACTGCTGACACATTTTGATATGTCCAGAAATCCTGCCCATGCTATTTAAATTGTGTTTTTAGAAAGGTTATTCTGGTAAACTAGTGGAATAATAGCTTTCATTGTACACTGTAGTTGCAAAATATTAACACTTTAGATGCAGTCATCAAAAACATCCTCTTTGTCCCTTTAATGTGTACTGTCTCAAAATATCTACCATACATTTATAATGGTCCAATAAATATTTGTAATATGTAATTCAAAGACAAAGTATGAGATTTAAATGTTTGAAAGATTTGTTATCCCATTACAACACAGTTACACATCCTACCTTGATAGGTAGGATGACAGGCAGATAATTAATATATGCAAACTCTCAGGCCCGTCTCTCGGCTCAATAAACAAGTGCACATCTAACTGTATTACTGCATTTGTTAATTCTTCTGTGCATTTTGTTATGGTGGTTTCTTGCCCACTCACCTGGACAAATCCGATGCACCTTCAAACGTCCATTGTATATTGGCACAATTTCTGCCAGAAGATCTTCTATGGCAATCTCAACAGTTGTGTCGAACAGGAATTGGCTCTCATCGCCTTTCTTGATATGCAACTTCACCATTATCGCAGACTATGTCGTTGGCCCAACAAACCTGAAACATTTCAGAAATCTTACAGGAATACAGTAGTAGGTTCAACTCGGTTGCCTTGAAGACTTTCTCTCTCAGGACATAATGCCAAGTAATAAACCCACCCCATAAATCCATGTTTTGTCAAATCTTGATACACGTGTAAATCCATAGTGCAGCGAATGCTATTGGGATGAGAGAGACAGACATAGCTTTATCTAGAGACTCATCTACCCATCTTTTGGATGGGTAAAATCTGCTTGGGATTGGTAGGAATTTCAACAGAAGGATACGTTATTTTGTCGTGGTAATTTTTGCGTGCAAAAATTAGGCTCTCAACATTCGGGATCATGATGGTGATTATAATAATAGTGGACAATCTATTTGGAACATAAAAGAACCACTGAGCTTGAGGGCGGTGAGCACAACAAATACTAATAAATAAGTAAGTAATTGTAATACTTCTATAGTGCCTATATTCTCGAAAATTCAACCTCAGAGGTACAACAAGCTAAATCATTTGGCATAATCATAAACGGGGACAGAAAAAAGTCATCACTGGAGCATAGAGCCACCAAATCAAGTTCAAACAAATATGTTTTTTCATGAAACACGTTCCATAAGATTTAATTGTAATAGGGAGTTGAGTCCAGATTGTTTGAGAAAGCATGTTTGCCTATATTGAGCTTAGTGTTAGGAACAATTGAAAGCCGAAATCACTGTCAAAGACAATACCTAAATTCTGAACAGTTTCTGATGGTGATGTATCATTAACCAAGTAACTTAACTGGAAAATAGCTGACAACTTTGTTTCGTTGTTGTTTTGTAAAAAAATTATTAGATCAGTGTTATCAGCATTAAGCTTCAATTTACATGCTTCCATCCATAACAAGATGTCAATCAGGCAGTCATTTAAAGTAGACACACATGTCTGTGTATCCATTGGTGAAAGAGATACAACTTATATGTTGTCAGTGTACCAGTGATAGTTTATGTTATAATTGGTAATGACTCAACTGAATGATGTAGTAATAATAATAATAATACACTTTATATATACACTAAAATCCAAAGTGAATACGTGCCTATGAACGGGCTAGTCATTGAGATATGACGCTTTAGAAACGGTCGTCGATAACATCATTACATTGCAGCCACGATATATAGAGACTAGTTAGCTAATTGCTGCCAAGCACTAGAAACATCTAGAACATCTACAATCTGAACGGTGCTAACTATAATAATTATTATAGACTTTTATAGACTCTAGTCTAGAGTGGGTAAGATTGTCATATAGATTTGGCTGACTTTTTGCTAGAAAATATTGCTCGGGACATTTGCAATATCGCACCTTGCAATTTACATTTACTGCGTATTATTATGATGATAATGCGGCAAGTGCTCTTTTATCGCCCACATTATATAGCACACAAAACGCATGTATTATAGATAATACAAACTATATTTTCATTACATGTTTACATTTGGTGTGGTTAAATACAACTTAAATAGTTCGTGTATGATTTTAGTATATAATAACATTAATACTTACAACAAATTAAGTAATCAAATCTGGCACGCTGCGCTTTCAGCGTAACTCAACAAGACAACAAGTTCAAGTTGGCACACATCGACGAGTTGTCATAGCAACTGATATAAATAACATGTTTAATCGAGTTCGGTAACAGTTTGGTTTACCAATAATATTGTGATGCTGTGTATACTCATTATGTATGATGGCTTATTATTTAATAAAAAAATTACCATTCTGTAATTTTGCCCCTCTGTTAGCTCAGAGGGGGATCACATGTGGTGCCACCTTACGGCATCTAAGACAAGTAATCTACGTTGACACAGCACAATAAGGTGCTCGTCCGATGTTTTTGTGCAGCGTGGCATCAGAACTGTCAAATTATGACAGCTGTCAGTCGGTGTATTTAATACAGTTGTTATTTTGCTTGGTGATGTAATCAGGGGCAATCCATGGGTGGGTCAAGCAGAAATGGAGGGGTGTAAGGTTTGAAAGAGGTTTGTGGGAGCCTGAGGTATTATAGAAGTTCACGAATTTTTCACAGAACTTCTGTCTATGGAGGGTAAATATGTTGTGAAATTGTCAATAACATAGCTCCCTAAGATTAGTAGGAAATGAAGGAAACGCTATAATGGTCGCCTATGGAAAATGCAAATGTGGTCTGACTCCAGCTTTCGTGATACATGTATCGTCAATGCCGTTCACGAGAGAATGTGGACAATTGGACATACGCACAGCCGCACGTACTCCCGCACCCCCGCCCACCCGCTCGCACGCACGCACACACGCTAACATATCCACATACGCACACACTCGTACATCTACGTACACGCACACATACATTCACACACACTCGCACACTCGCACATGCGCACATGTACACGAACACACACACACACACACACACACACACACACACACACACACACACACACACACACACACACACACACCACACACACACACACACACACACACACAAACACACACACACACACACACCAGCACCGCACACGCGCACACGCACACACGCACACGCGCACACGCGCACACGCGCACACGCGCACACGCGCACACGCGCACGGTAGCGGTAAGCAGATTTACAATGTATAGGAATCGCACCAAATTTTACATCGACTTGATCTAGATGTCTGTTGAGTCATCCGAAATTATGAAACAGTAAATCACTATTGTGGCCGTATAGGCCGTAACTTTGAATGCTGACTTACCGAGCGTCATGATTGATAGCTAGACATTGTAACAGGAAGTGCATAGAATATTATGCCGCGCGCCCAACCGTGTCCGACGCCGCGGTAAAACGGCTGCCAAACTATTATATAGTCAACATATATTGCATTGCTCAATCCGCAGATTCTTTTAAGGCAACGAGTTCTGTATTCATGAGTAGACCGTGAGAAATTACAGCTGGCTAAGCTAAATTTGGTGGTTGTCAATAACAAATGTTAATTGCTGAAATAGGAGATTTACGTTTATTGCACACTTTACCCCAAAATAAATAGCAAGCATGCATACAGTGGTATGATATAAGTAACTTAGTGTATAATATATGTATATCAGTTGAAAGATGCGTAATCTATTAGAGAGCAGTGGCTAAGATATGAACTAAAATATGCTCATGTGAATATGGCTTGGTAAAATTATTGTACTAGTTATACAATGGTAGCCACTCGTGTAGAGGTAATACATGAATTAACTTAAAAAAAACGTGACAAGTGATATATACAATAAATATTTGTTCTGCATTAAGTGCTGTTTTGCAATTTAAAATAAGAGGTAATATCATTTAGTAAAATGCATGCAAATGCTCTACCTCGGTACTCGCTAAATCCAAATTGATTGTCAAATACATCAGTGTCTGGTAAAATCAGTGCCTCTACCATCTTAGTATGTATAGAGTTTGGTGTAATTGGATAATTCTGTGCAATGTACGGGTTGAGTGTAGACTTCTTTAGTGTGGGAATAATTAAACCAGTGGTGAATAATGTAGGTACGCATGCCCTGGATAATGTAGCAGTATATAGCGATACAAGCAGTGAACACAGTAACGAGGATTTGACATAAATAAAATGTTCAGCAGTAATACTATCGAGATCCGGTGATTTCTCTTTGGAAAGTTTGGATGTAAGCCTGTCGGTTAGATCATGAGCTACCGCACGTGGGCTCATCACATAACACTGATCATTAGAATATTGCTCTACCATGTGGTTGTCATGGTTTTGTTCAACAGTGCATTATGCTAAACCTTGCACAACATCACACAAAAATCACAAAAATATGTAGCGTATAGAAATTATTTAACTTAGTAATTTTTCGCCGTTTTATTACATTCCAGAATGATGGGAGTTTCCTGTTCTTTAACACAACATCAAGTTTCGGGTATTGGTTCACTGAACGATCTACATACTGCGTACTTCTACGTCGGAACGCCTTCTTGATATAGTCATACGTTTCGTACACTACCCCTGAATCCGTGTATATACCGTCGTTTCCTTTTTCGTTTTCAAATTTGCGAACGAAAAACGAATTCCTTTTTTGTTTTGTTTTCAAATTTGCAAACGAAAAACCAATTAGCTTTTCGTTTTCAAAGTTAAATTAAGAAAAAACTAAAAACGAATTCATTTTCAAAAGTGAAGTAAGTAAACCGAACATTTTGCCAACATAAATTAGATAACTAAATTAAACATTCAGATTGTTTATTGTTTATTGTTATAAAGGTTTTTCTTCTTCAATAACTGTCACAATATATTTTTTGATTAAATGTGGTATGGTTGTCCATGTAAGTAGTGTTGTCGCACCTTCTATTGCACTGTTCAGATGCAGTAGTAGTAGTAGTAGTAGTAGTAGTAGTAGTAGTAGTAGTAGTAGTAGTAGTAGTAGTAGTAGTAGTAGTAGTAGTAGTAGTAGTAGTAGTAGTAGTAGTAGTAGTAGTAGTAGTAGTAGTTATTGTTGTTGTTGTTGACATAAATTTCAATAAAAAAAGGAATTCGTTTTTCGTTCGCAAGCTTGTGCAAGATATCGTGAAATCAGTTGGTACACTGCAGGTTGTCCCATATGCCTGTGACACAGTATGGAGCATCAGTTGATAACACCGCGGGTTGATACTGTTCACAGATAACTCTGGTCTGTAGGCAAAAAACTAATGATTTTATTGACAATGTAATAGCACAAGGATTTATTCCTTACATAACAAAGCCAACAAGAATAACTTCTACAACAGCAACTCTTATAGATCATTTGTATTCCAATCATACTCACACAGAGTATGACTCCGGGATTATTATTACAGATATGACGGACCACTTTGGAATATTCCATTTAATATATGGTATACCTACTGTGCATAATATAAAATATAAACAAACACGCCAGCTGAACGAGTGTAACATTTTAAAATTTAGAAATCTATTAGCAAAAGCAGATTACACTTCTGTGTTATCTGCTATTGATCCAAATGAAGCATATAATAATGTTATGCAAATATATAAATCATTATTTGAAATATCATGCCCAGTAAAAACTACCAAAATAAATTTTAAAAATATATTAAAAGAGAACCCTGGATAACGTCTGGCCTACTTGTTTCGTCAATAAATAAAGACGAACTACTCAGAAGAAAGTTACATAAACCAAATATGGAGAGAGAATGCTTGTAGAGCATATTGTAGAATATACAACAAGACAAAAAGAGCGGCAAAGTCTAAATATTATGCTGAGATATAGGGCCTGCATGTGGGTCACGATACATGGCGTGACTCCGCGCGACTGGAGCTTATTGGGGACTAAGCGAGACTAATTGGGGACTGGACACAAGAATAATATTCTAACGATGGATGACAGTTGTAGCTTCCGACTGATGAATACTAGGAAAATCAGTTCACAAATATCTTGTGTTATACGTTTCTTATCTTAAATGTCCGATTTAATATTGAGTTTATCACACTATCATAGACACATAGCGATTTACGTTGTGCAGTTGTTAGACCGTATGTGTCTTTTACGGAATTTGCGTTTTACATTGCTGTACGTTGTGGATTCGATAAGCACTTATATCTGACAAGTTGCCTAAATGCACATAATCATAACGCATGTATATGTTTGTCCCAAACAGGATGTACTGCGCGAAAACTGGCAATCTTCATTATTAGTCAAGATCGCCAAACACAAGTACTTGCCGCTATTGCCATGGCAACCACCATAATAATCGATTAAAATTCATGATTTCCGTGATCATTGTCACCGGCAAAGTGTTCCACTGCTTCTGTTTGTAATAATCCTTCGGACAATATAACTGAAATACGCTATTTCGGAACAGTTAGATTATTACGACCAAAACAAAACAAAGTCCTATATGTTAAAATGGAGTATATGGACCTCCTGCCCCCAACTGCCTACAACCTCGTTTACGCGCGCGAGACTTGCACGCCCTATTGGAAGAACGCAAATACAGCATCAAAGACACATGGATCATACTGAGGCAGGTTATCTCAAAACAAAAAGTATGTTTACATTTCCCTGAAACTTTCAGTGTAAATGGAGAAAAAGTGTCAAACTATAGCATTATTACTAAAGAATTTAATAATTTCTTTGCCAAAATAGGTAAAACAGTAAGCGAATCTGTACCTTCTCCTACAACCTCATTTCATTCGCATTTACAGGATAGATCTTCTGTAAATTTCTTCATGCAACCAACTGATATATACGAGATTAAAAATGTAGTAACAAATCTAAAAACAAAATGCACTGTAGGTTTTGACAGTTTATCTACAAAACTTATCCAGCAGACTATAGGAGAAATAACCATACCACTTAGGCATATTATAAATCAATCCTTTGTTACTGGTGTTGTCCCAGAAAATCTCAAGGTTGCTAAAGTAATTCCAATATATAAATCAGGAAATAAGAATGTTTTTAATAATTATAGACCAATAAGTATTCTACCTGCACTTTCCAAAATAATGAAAAAAATCGTGTGTAATAGATTAGTAAATTATTTGGAGAAATATAATATTCTATATAAACATCTATATGGATTTCGCTCTAAACATTCCACTATACACCCAATATTGCATTTACTCAAATACATAGCAGATGCAAATGACAAAATTTCTAAAGATATTACAATGGCTGTATTTCTTGATTTATCCAAAGCATTTGACACTATTAATCATGATGTTTTGCTATATAAATTATGTCATTATGGAATTAGAGGCATCAGTAATAAATGGTTCTCCAGTTACCTCTCTAATCGTAAACAGTACATTGAAATGAATGAGTGCAAATCACCAGTGATAACTTTAACTCATGGAGTACCACAAGAATCCATATTAGGACCTGTGCTTTTTCTCATCTATATTAATGATACATCAAATTCGACCTCTCTTAACTTATTATCTTTTGCTGATGATACAACAATTTATCATTCAGATTGTGATATTGATAATTTAACCCTAACACTAAACCACGAATTAAGAAATATATACAATTGGCTGTGTGCAAACAAACTGTGTTTGAATGTTAAGAAGACACAATATTGTATCTTTAGTCCTAAAAATAGTAACTATGAAGTAAAAGGCAGTGTTAAAATAAACAATGAAGTTATTAACCAGATTGGCAAGTATAATAAAGATGAATCCGTAAAATTCCTAGGAATATATATAGCTAAACACTTAACATGGAAAGAACACATTAATATAATCAGCTCGAAAATATCTCGAGCCATTTTTGCAATAAATAGGGTGAAACATATCTTACCACATAAATCACTAAAATCATTATATTATACTCTAATTCACAGTCATATAACATATGGTATATGGTAGCTTGGGGTAACGGAAACAAAAAGAAACTAGACATTTTACAAAAACGTGCATTAAGAATAATTAATAAAAAAAACAACGATATAGGAGTCATACGGACCCCTTATTTAAGTCTGCAAAAATACTGAAAATCGTAGATGTATTTAAACTGCAGGCTTCGTTATTTATGTATGATTTAGAACATGATTTATTACCTAAATCGTTCAGAAATGTTGTAATGAAAAAACGTTTTGATACAGATAAAAGAATAACCAGACAATTCAAGCTTGTTGTTCATGAGAAACCCAGAAATAACTTTTCTTTGAAGCTACCTAAACATAATTTTACAAGAATATGGAACAACAAATAAGAAATGTTAATCACCGGTTGAAGTTTAAACAAATGTTACGTGTTTTCTACTTAGACACTTACAAAAGTCTAGTAATATGTTTAAACCCTAGATGTCAAGAATGCAATTAAGTTGCTACATACCATAGTGTTTTATTTCATAGTTATAACATGCACAAGTCATGTTAAATTTTGTTTTGATTCGTACATGCTTATCCATGCTTATTACAAAAACATACTTATACTAATTTATATTGTAATTGGTTCAATAATCTCAGATATCACCTGAACCAGTGACAAACTGCATACTTGATATATTCATTGTATTAGTACAGTCTTGGTGATGTCTAACAATTATGTGTAATGTTACTTTGATAATTCTCCTCTTGTATTGTGTTGTAATACAATAAACGTGTATTGTATATCTATAGTAATGATGGTTATTTTTTAATGATGATGGTGTCACTGGAAGACGGCCTTTAGCCAAGTGACAGCCATGCAGTGCAACATGCTGACAATTTATTACTATGCTTATGTTTGTTCTTGTACATGCTGCGTTGCGAATAAAGTTACTCTCTTACTCTTACTCTTACTCTTACTCTTACTCTTACTCTTACTCTTACTCTTACTCTTACTCTTACTCTTACTCTTACCCTTACCCTTACCCTTACCCTTACCTTACCTTACCCTTACCCTTACCCTTACCCTTACCCTTACCCTTACCCTTACCCTTACCCTTACCCTTACCCTTACCCTTACTCTTACTCAGGGGCAAGTGATCGCTCACGTTATCAAGCAGCCAGAGACAAGACAAATTTTCCGGCGCGCGTGAAGAATTATGATTTTTTTTAATAGGCCTGGGACGACTAATGTGATGAACTGGACGCACAGTTGGGCAGTTCTACTCCTCCCTGCAGCTTCATCTAACATATCTTGGACACGATTGCTGAAAGAAACTAACTGTTGGGTACATGATGACGGCATGTCCCCTGTAACACAGTTGGGTACATCAACGGACATGGAAATGTTTACAACTTTTCACGTATGAGCGGTCCATAAATGGGAGACTCCATTTTGCGAAAGACAGACAGGACATTAAGCAAAGGAGAAGACGTTGTTGTTTGTCTTCCGGGGGCTAGGATAGAGCATGTGACTGAACGGGTAGAGAACGTGTTGGGGCATGGCCAAGGGGGGTCTATATTAGTACATGTAGGGACGAACAATGCAGACAGGGATGGAACAACCAGGATAGTAAAGAGATACAGAGAGTTGGTAGAGACACTGAAGAAGACGAGAGTTGAACAGATCATACTCTAAGGAATCTTGCCAGTGATGAGGGGAAGGGGAACAACATTTAGAAATTGCAAGAGGATGGCAATTAACAGACTATTATAGCAGATGTGTGAAGAAGAAGAAGGAGTTGGATTTGTAGATTTGTGGGGATATTTTGTTGGTAAAGAAGACATGTTTATGAGAGATGGCCTCCATCTAAGCGGAAAGGGCGCAGCAGTGTTCTCCGAGAACCTTCTTCGATCGATGAATAATGGAACAGGTTGCAACTTTTTAAACTAGTTTCGCAGGGGGATACACAGAGAAGCCAAATACTAGAGGCATAGATAAAGATAGCAAAAAGACATCAGCAAAGAACAGCCTGGAAAGCCCTACGGAATTTGGTTATAAATGTGTTTGTTTAAATGCAAGGAGCATAGTAAACAAAAGAAATGAACTAAACATTATGGTAGAAGATATTGACCCTCACGTAATAGGTATAACTGAATCTTGGGCCACACCCGATATATCAGATGCCGAATTAGGAATGACAGGGTATATAATGTTTAGGAAAGATAGATTAGGAAGAAGGGGAGGCGGAGTTATTTTATATATTAAAGAATCCATTCAAACTTATGAAATAAAATTAGAAAAAGAAGCAGAATGTGAAGAAGCTGTCTGGTGTAACATAGTTACAGGAAAGTCAACATTAACTGTTGGGTTAGTGTATCGGAGTCCAAACATAAGCATGGAAGAGAATGAAAAAATACATAACGCTATCAAAGAAGTGAGTAAACGGGACTGTATTATTATGGGGGATTTTAACCATGGGCATATACAGTGGACATCTCTACAGAGTACCGGGAGAGAGGATCAAGAGTTTTTAAATTTAGTACAAGATAGTTTCCTTTCTCAACATGTGTTAGAAGCAACCAGGGGCGAGAACGTGTTAGACATAGTATTGAGCTCACAGAAGGAATTTGTTGATAATGTCAAGATATGTGAGCCACTGGGGTGTAGTGATCACAACCAGATACATTTTATCATCAAAGTAAAGGGAGAACGGAATAGAAAAATAAGGTACAGGAAATTTTTCACAAAGGAAGATATAAGGACATGAGGGAATATTTAGCAAAGATAGACTGGAATAACACACTGAAGAATAAGACAGCAACAAAATGCTGGAATATTTTAAAGAGTGAAATTGACTGCGTCGTTGACAAATTTGTCCCCTTGAAAAACAGGGGAAACGGTCAAAGAAGAAACACTTATCGAAGGAAGCCATTAGAAAAATCAAGTACAAGCAAATGATGTGGAAGACATATAGACATACCGGAAGTGAAGAAGACTATAGCATTTATAAAGAAGCACTTAATCAAGCTACAGCTGAAATTAGAAATTCAAAGAGAAGCTACGAACAAAAAATGCTTTTAATATAAAACATGACAGCAAGAGTTTTTATGCATTTAATAAACAGAAAAT